>BQNB010040693.1:0-28466 GCA_026074375.1 Tanacetum coccineum
ATGTATATGGTCGTACACGTCAATGATACTCCCAAGAGTTCGAAACCGTCATGGGGGAATACGTGTACTTTGATACTTTGATGTTATCAGGTCAACTTCCAAAGGGAAGTAGTTTATACTACTTCACTTAGTATGGTTTGTGAAGTATTCTGCATGCGTGAGAAGAATTGTTGTTGGTCTTTTACATGTTCCCCCAAATGGATAATCATCAAGACCGAATGTCATGATACAGTATAGAAGCAGTATTAGATGGTGTGGTTGATTGTTTCTTCTACTAAATTCTGCTGTGCACTTTAAATGTCAATGTTAGAAGATTGTTCAAGCTACATCAACGTTTCAAAATCTGCTCAAGATACGGATGTTGGTTTGGGGGGAAGCTGATTTAGAAACTTCGCCAAAAGGAGTCTATGAAGAAAGCTTTTAAAGACATGCTGCATGAATTGGGGAGAAGTTAATCCAACTCATGCATACTACAATGGTTCTAGAACAAGTCAAGACAAAAAAGATCCAAGCTGGAGTACAAGTATCAAGACTAGAAGACAAAGACGTCATCTTTAGCTTTGGAAGCACCTTGGATGTCATTTTATCATGTTGTATTTGTACTTAATAGGAACATTGTAAGTAATTCTGTATGTCAACATTTTAGGGGAAGATTGTTAGCCTTAAAATATAAGGACTTATACGGAATTACATTAGTTTATATAGCCGGACACTCAGGGACTAGAAAATGTACAAGTGTAGTAAGTAGATGTGTCTAGGGCATATATATATCCCCTCCATACTTCCATGAGGGTGTCGAGGATTCATTTCCACTTGTAACTAAGGGTTGTGTGTTGTATCTCTCTTCTAGAATACACACTCTTTCCTTTCTCTCAGCTGAATAATATGGCTAAACATTTTGTCAATCCTCCCAGACCTCCGGATCATGTCTGCTTGGTATGTGAATCTTTATGGGTTACACAAATTGTTAGAGATGTAGACGTCTAGTAGTGTTGGTGTAGCCTTAAGTAATCAAGGTTTTCCTTGATAATGTTACAGTTCATTGATGTAACCGTATTATCTTGATCAAATAATATTGGGGCTGTGGTGAATGTTTGGTAAAACCTTGTTACAATATCATTGTTCTTATGTTAATTCCGCTATACATATTTTATGTTCATTGATGTTGTTAATCCTAGACTAAGCCTAGATCTTTAAACTCAACATGTGGTATCAGAGCCTCGTGGCTCTTGATCTAGGATCTACAAGGTTTTAAAGAAATCCTAAAAACCCTAATTTTTCAAGAATTCGTTTTGTGGTTAAAAAGTTTTCTAGGGTTTTGGAGTTTAATTGATATAATGATGTTTATGATCGTCCTCTCTACCTTAATTGGTATGCAATACGATCTTCAATCATTGTTACTATTAAAGGATTTTCTTCGCATCGAATTCGGTTTTCTTTTTCGGTAATTCAAATTATATGAATTCGGTGAAGTTAGGGATTACACAAAACCCTAATTCAGAAAAGCAATCTTTATGATATTAGGGTTCGTATTGGTGAATCCTTGCTATGTTGTGACTTAGTCGATTCAATCATGTGTTGCTTGCTTATATATCATGGATCAATAGGGTTTGTGTGTCCTGGACATGGTTGTTTGATCCGTGCCTTGAACGGATCCACTTCACGAAAGATGTTTAGAGATGGGATTGATACAGAAGTTGTATCTATAATCTACGGTTTATGTGGGCTTCTTGATCATGATCCGTGAAGATTAATCTTTATCTGATGAAACCCTAATTTCGTCTAGGGTTTTTCACTTTGGATCTGGTAATCGTTTTTTAAAGAAGCAGCGGCAAGAAGTGACTACATATTGTTGTTGGGTATTCTTGGTTAGCAGCAGCAAGAGGTTATATAATAGCAGGTAAGCTGTTGGTTTTGACATGATAACAACAGCAACAGCAGTAAAAGATGAAGAGCAGGTGTGGTTATTAGGGTTTTGAGTGAAGAGAATCGAAGCATAAAATCTTAATTCGTGTATGGATTTAATATAATAGTATGGTTCATATTTATAACAGTAGGGTTTACTGTTTGAGCTTTGCGTATGTATATATGCAGAGCGTAGGCTCAAAGAAAAGAAAACGTATTTGTTTTAATTGTACATCATGAATTAAGAGATGCACGTGCGTGCTATTGAAAGCAAAAAGGATGTTACAACTGTTGGGCTATAAAGTTAAAACAACAACATTGGTGAGATTATATACTGTTCGAAAATTGATACTGCTGTCATTGAAGCTTTATACTGTTCCTTATTTTGAAAAAGAGGGATAGTGCGCTCCTTGAATGACACATGATAAAGATACTGTTATAAGGTTTATGTTGCTGTTTGATGGGGCTCAATTCCTTGGTGTGCATGAAAAGTGTATAAAGTGAAAGATTAGGGTCAAAGAGGAAGGTTTATACAGTTGTTCGAGCATGTGGTGTTCAAATGAGTTTAATGATGCTCAACATGGATGTTTATGCTGCTAACTGTTCAAACAAGGAAGTTAGTACTGCATTCATTACATGTTAATACTATTGAGCATGATTAATAATGTTCGAAGGTACTGTTTGTTTCGTCAGAGAAAATGTTTATACTGTTAATGTCATCCGATATCGTACAAGGAATGATTTTTCTTCTTGGATGGATACAAGATTTCGGACAGATGGGTGACACTAACAGAAGGTATTTTGGTTCTTAACTGAATTAAAGGCTCGTATCTATTGAAGATGTGGTTACGAAGAAGGTTGTTTATCACCTATTTGAAGATGAAGTGGAATTATTTGGTTTGTGTTTTATCATATCTTAAAGTGAGTGTAACACTTTAGAGATAACTTGTTTGGTTATATACGGTTTATGATGAAGACTTGATAAAACTAGTTTTTACCTAATGTAAGGAGATACATTGTAGTACTCACAGGTATTTACTATCACTTGGCTTAGTGACTCATGTAAGGCATGCAGATTTATCAAGAGATCAAGGTCTACTCATAAAACGAAGAAGAAGATTATGAGTTCTTTGTCACACCCCGCCAAGGCGGAAACGCGAGGCGTAAACAAGAATGAATATCATCACAACACTTGGTGTCTATATAGAGACTACTAAAATGAATACTAAAGTAAAGCAAAGTGTGGTGTGTGTGTGGGTTTAAAATTTGGGGGGGGGGGGGGGGGGGGGGGGGTGGGTGGGGGGGGGGGGGGGGGTCTCCAAAGTGTCATAACAATACCCAAATCTAATGGTGTCTTTATTAATGAGAAAGAGGTCTCGTTTATAAATGACATGCAAAACATAATCTTACAATTCATGCAAACACAATTATTCAAAATAGAACGTTAATAACTCCAAGATCTACCGGTCTTTTCTAGCCATTGGCCGCTATCTTAAGCACCATTAAGCTCACCTGAAAATGATGCTTAAAACGTCAACACAACGGTTGGTGAGAGTCATAGGTTTAAGACTCACAGTATAAACTTTTCAAAACCAATTACTGTGATTATTAAAACAATATAGGACAATTATGCAACATATGAACTTATGCTAACATGCAATCCACACACTGGGTTGGAACGTTACCCCGATCCATTTCAACAACTGGGAGTTGTGTTTGGACTATAAATACCCCCTCCATACTTCCATGGAGGGGTGAGGATTCATAATCATTGTCTCATTAGTGTGTGTCTTTCTCTCTCTAGAAAACACACATCTTCCCTTTTCTCTCACTAAATAATATGGCTAAATATTTGTTTAATAATTGATCACTAAGCCATGGAGCGTATCACATCACAAACATGTAGCACATAACATATAATAGCCACATAAAGTCCATGCATCACTTTAAACACATTATCACAGTAATCAAAACATTTCCATACTAGCATCATTTCCATCCCAAGTTTAAAACGAAGTAAAAGTGGGACTATGAAACTCACCTTTGCTTAGCTTTCCAAAAGATTCCAACAAAAAGCTTCACAAACAACTTCACGAATGATCTAATCAAATAAGCACACAATAAGTTACCATCAATTAGGTATTCTACCCAATATGATGTAACCTCAACTATGATGGATATCTAAGCTATCTACCATAGTTCTATACTTGATTTAACCCTTTTTCAACTCCTACATATGCCATTTACACTTCAATGCTACACTTTAAATTTTCTGGTTTTGAGCAGAATTTTATACTCAGTTACGCGTCCTAAACGTACCACTTAAACACTTCTATAATTCAAACCAAAATTCACCATGCTACATATATGTCTTATGAACCCCTCATAGCTCTCCCATAGCCATTACCCTTTTACAAATACCCTTTAGAAATTCATTAGTCCAAAGTGTCCAGAATTCGTCCAGAATCTGACCTCCTAAAAGTATGACACTAGATGACCACTTTAGACCTCATTATAGGGATAGAAAAAATTCAGGGGTCACACACAATATATGAACTAACTTCCACGTGATTTAGAGCCTCTAACTAGATGTCTAAGTATTTTTAGAAAAATCAAAACCAAAACTGAAATTCGTCACTGTTTTACACACTGATTTTGTAACGACCTTTTGACCCACTTCCCGACCATAAAAACTCATGAGGCCAACTTTTCTGGAAAGTAGACTCTCTGAGGTTATCTACAGTATGTTGTAAAATGTTTATTTGATAAATTATGAATGAGTTATGACCTCTACAAGACTGACCAAAATTCTGCAGTGAATTATAACGACTATATCCAAAGATTAAGCCCTAACCGACAACCCCAATCATGTAAGAAATAAAACGAATGATCAAACATGATCTATTCATCATATACTTTTAGAACCCTAAGAACCCTAATTTATAAACCCTAATTTAAAACCCTAATCCATCATGTTTAGATTACTAGAATTGAAAATTAATAACTAAAATTAAACAAAGATTAGAAAAAATACCTTAGCAAAGAACCCTAACTTTTTTTCTCTCTTTTTCCTTCTTGGTTCGGTCGACAGGTTAAGGGGGAGGGGGTTTGGGATTTGTGTTGTATTTATAGGCACAATATTAATTATAGATAAAGCCCAGTTAGAATTTGTTTCCAAATACAATTCCTTTTCTTTTTCTTTTTCCTTTTATTTTCTAAAATTCGGATTTTACTATTCATGCCTAAAAAAATATTTTTTTTCTTTTCTTTTATTAATTAATTAATTATCTTTATACCTTAAGTTTTATAAAAACCTAAGCTAATTTGTTAAACCATTTTGCTTGAAAACTACTTTCTAAAAATAACTTTTCATTTCCAAATTCACTTTCTATATATGGAAAGTTTACTACCATCTTCCATATTTTAACCACATTATTCCTTAACCTAACTTCTAAAACCTAATCTTATTTTAATTCACTAACACATAAATACATATACGTAATAATACTTACACATTTAACACAGAAACGCTCAAATCTCAATAATCATTTTCTTGTCACTCAAAAGTGAACGAAATGAATTCAACCAATTCCACCACCATTACAATCTCATTGAGATGATCACACTCAATAGATTGATTACCAATACCTCACATAACCCACATAAACTCATATAAACACACAGAATTACATACACCATATATTGCAACAGGCCCATAAGTCAATACTAACGGTTTGACTAACCTGCTCAAATCATGGTTGTCATAGTATCCCCACCTTGAGAAAATCTCGTCCCGAGATTTAACTACTTGAGGCATTAGCACTATCGACAAACAACTGAGGACACTTAGACCTCATTTGATCCTTGCGTTCCCAAGTAAGCTCAGGACCACGCTTCGAATCCCAACGAACTTTCACTAATACTATCATACTACGCTTTTACTCATGACCTCTCGGTCCACAACATTAACGGTTCTTTGACAAAACAAAGAGTCTTGTCAACCTTAACCTCGACTAACTTCCAAAATCCGAATCCAACTGCTAATGACTTTGCTTACCCCCACAAGGGTGCAATTAGCAACACAACAACCCCAAACGAAAAGAAGCATCCCACTACATGTACCTCGCTCGTCATCGAGAAAACTTATCAAACCCTTAAGTTATTGTAACAACGTGTTTTATATCTTAACCTCGCAACTCATCAAACAAGAACTGTCTTGAAATTACGATATAAGATGTTACAAAGCTCAACGTATCTAAAGAATCCACGCAAATTCAGGTTTACCCAAACTTTCAGCACCTCCCAACCAATTTTCCGATACTCAGCTCATAAGATAGAAATTCTCAACCGAACTGTAGGCCCAATATATCCAAAGATCTCAAATGGTCCTACATAACTCGGTTCTAACTTGTCTTTCTTTCCAAACGTACTACACCTCTCTAAGGTGAGACCTTCAACCACCCATAACCTACCAGCATTAATTCCAAAGTTTCCCACTACTACCAAGCTAACTCTTTCAACAATTTGGCTGCCTCAAGCCTTTCCTGTATTACCACTATCTTGTTGGTTGTTTCTTGTACCAAATTCGATCCATTCAACTCACTCTCTCCAGTTACGGCCCATAAAACGGTAACCTACATTCCTTTCCATACCATGCTTCAAATGAAGACATCCATACTCGAATGATAATCCCCACCTTAGGGAAAAACTCATCTCACGAAAGTGAGTATTCCCATTTACCTCTAAAATCTACCCTACTTGTCCTGAGCATAGCTAGGAATGGGGTGACTTAGTCAGTCCATTGACTACACCCAAATCGCATCGTATCCACTACTCACACTTGGTAACTTGACAACAATATCCTTAGTTATCCTTTCCCACTTCTACTTGGGTAACTCAGGTTGTAGCAACAATCCTGAAGACCCTTGATACTCAACTTCCACTTCCGAATACGCTAAATACTTACTACCGCAACTAGCTACATCCTTCTTCATACTCAGCCATCGATTACTTAACCTAAAACCACACCATCGTATCCGCTCCAAGATGGATAGAATACTTTGTCGTATATGCCTCTTCAATAGCCAAGGTCCTTACATCTCTCCAAATGGAGGTCCGAACCTTGTCTAACCAATATGAACCACTCTCCATCTCTTTTCACACTCGTTGGTCCAAGCCACACAACATCTTATGTTGACGCGTTCTTTGCTTTGGACATCTTATCTTATATCACCAACATCCTTTTCTCAAACCTAGATCGGATCGTCGTACATCTATCTCGAACTCATTCTTGGCTTCACTCCTTCTTCCTACTCCACGGTACAACATCTACATTTGCCTTTCCCAGATGGTACTTGGCCTCGAAATCAAACTCACTAAATAACATCCATCCATCATCTTTGCCTCATGTTCAATCCTTCCGATTGAAAGTGTGTTGGAGACATTCATGATCCGTATAAATTACTCTCCATGTCTCGTTCACTTAATGCCTCTAGCATTATAAGGCAAAACCTACCACGTTAGTCATGCAATCCTTCTTAAGAACCTTCAGTTGTCGTGACGTACAAGCAATCACCTTCTCCCTTTTTCCAAGCATGCTTCTAAATCCTTACTTCGCGCGTCATAATATACTACGAAATCGTCTGCTCCTTCCGGCAATGCCAAGATCGGCTCATTACCCATTTGATTCCTTCCACATCTAGATAGCTTCCTCTATGCTCCGCTTCCACGTTGTTGGAAAACTTCACGTACATCTTCTCTTCCTTCAGTGACTCCACGATCATCTTCACGTGCGACTCGTACTCCTCCTTAGACTTCGGGTCGGTTTAAAATATCGTCGGTATATATACGTTATCTAGCTTGTCTATATACGGCCATGCACACCCGGCTCATTAACTCCATGAAAACCGCTGGTGCATTGGTTAACCCAAAAGGCATAGCCGTAAACTTCAACGTGTCCATTACGCATCCTAAAAATAGTCTTAGCTACGTCATCCCCGTGCACCCTCCATTGGTGACATCACATACGAATTTTCTATCTCACTCTTCTCAACTCCTCCATGCACATCCTAAACTACCCACCTTTCTTCTCATCATACAATACGGACGCTTCTTCCAAGATAATCTATGCACATCAAATTTTAAATAAATTTTGTTATATAATAACTACCCACCTTTCTTCCTACCAAGCAATACAGGCGCTTTCCACAACAAGTTACCATTCGAACCAACCCTCACCTTGCAACTCCTACAATCATTCCACACCTCTTTCCTTTCTAAAGACGTCAAACGACACGAGCCTTCGCAAATCGGCGTCGCTCCTTGTACTAATTCCATACGAAATCCTATTCTACGACGAGGGGTAAAACCTACTAATTCCTTAGGAACACTTTAGAGGGCTCACATACTACAAAGCTATCACATAATCTCAACTCATCTTCCTTGGTACTCCTACGAGACCTCGTATCCTCTTTAGTTCATTTTCTCCCCGAACCTTAAGCACTCTCCAAATTACCAAGGCATTTTAACTACCTTCTCGTGGCATACCATCTCAGCCTTATGTCTCAACAACCAATTCTCTCCTACGACTACATCAACACTCTCATAACTAAGAGGTACTAAATCAAAAGTAAAACGAGAATTCTCTAATTCCAACTTGGGATCGCGAATAATTCCATTCGCTTCGCTACTATCAATCGCACCACCCAGAAGATACGTCCTAACATCAACTCTAGCACCACACCATGAGGAAATTTCAAACTTCACATGCACCAATTGGTATGGACCCAAAAATCACACGATTCCAAAAAGAAAAAAAAATCAACCGAATGTAAACGTCGATAAGAAGAACGAACCTCCGACCTAACAAACACATCAACGATTTCTAGAAACACCCCCAACGAATAATACCACGTACCATGACCCATTAATTAAAAGATTAAGAACCTTTGTACCAAAACCAATTTTTACCCAAGGAAACTTTCCCTCATAACCTTATACCAATCATTTTAAAACAATAGAATCACCTTAGTTAATAATGCAAATAATTTTAAGTGTAAAAATAAATTTAAATAAAATTTTCATAAACTTATTTTAATTATGGTTTTCATAAAAGAAATCAAAAGATGATTTAAAAAAAATGTGTTGCATTTTATTTATATAATTTATTTTTTAAAAGAAGTTTTTAACACTAAACAATATGGTATCACACGACCAAACTTACTTCAATGGAAATTTTTGAACTCACAACAAAAAAAAACAGCAGATAGCAAATAACGCCCAAAATACCTTATAATTCCATACAGAATTAATTAATTTACTTGAAAACGAACACGACAAGAACTCTTGCAAACCAAACAAACCATAAGGACTCATCCATACCAACGGTCTTAGAACCAAACCAAAAAGTATCACCACCTTTAGACAAAGGAAAACAATCAAAATGGAAAACGGAGAACATAGAACACCAGTTCTATGATAACACCCTAGAATACAAACACGAGCGTTGGATATCTCAACGAAAAACGGGCTAACGAACCAACTTAAGAATCACGATGACAATACCAACAGGTATCCGATGTATTCGCAAATGATAGATGAAAGGGAACATTACCATCTACGCAACCTAACCTAATATAATCGCCCAATCGGTTAAGAGAGGAATTCTCTAACCACATAACCATCCTCAACAGGATCTCACATCACATCTACACTACCATCTACATAACTATCGAGACTTACATCCTTACATAATACATACAAGCGACAATGATCAATGCAATCAAAGTCACAAGTCCACGTATGTGTTGCCTTTATAATTATGTTCGCGACTATAATTATAATTGCACCTTTTTCACACGTGTACTTACTTCCAAGACCACACATCTCAATGATAACACACATCTACCACATAGCACTTAATAAAACCATAAATATAACTAAACCATATATTCCATCTAACGAACCATAAAATCCTAATCGACCAAACAAAACAGAAGTCACATTGTGACCCAAAATATAAAAGCAATCCTCGATTATAGCAACGCATCGAGGTAGAAAACAAAATAAACTTATGTTGGGCCTCGCTTGGGTTTGACTTTTTCTCTCTCAAAAGTCACCCAACTCCGCGGGTCCAGTGAGGTAAACAATCTCCCAACGATATCTCCTAGGGGTAGGGGAAGACATGACTAAAACAATAACAAAGGGGTATATACTATTAGATCCCCATAATGAAAAAGTATATATTTCATATTATATAGTAGTAATTCAAAATAGAAAGAATTTCAAAGCTTTTAGGTAGCGGGGAAACAGAGGTATATACGTACACAAACACTTATGCCCTAAAATACAACTATATGAGGGACCCTTAAGCTATAGTCTAGGCTCAACCACCTAGTTCTCTATAACCAAAGGCTCTGATACCAATCTGTCACACCCCGCCAAGGCGGAAACGCGAGGCGTAAACAAGAATGGATATCATCACAACACATGGTGTCTATATAGAGAATACTAAAGTAAAGCAAAGACACAAAGTGTCATAACAATACCCAAAACCTAATGGTGTCTTTATTAATGAGAAAGAGGTCTCGTCAATAAATGACATGCAGAACATAATCCAAACAATTCATGCTAACGCATTTATTCACACAGAAAACATAAATAAACTCCAAGCACTCTACGGTCTCTTCTAGCCACTTCGCTCTAACTTAGCACCATTAAGCACACCTGAAAATGATGCTTAAAAACGTCAACACAACGGTTGGTGAGAGTCATAGGTTTAAGACACACAAATCAATCCTTAAAAAAACAAAATCTTACAAAACAATTGCTGCGATTAGTAAAACAATCCAAAACCATCACACATACAGACAGGCCACTGGTCTATCATTCAAACTCTCATAGGTCAAGGGGTACGCTCACAACCCTCTATCGGAACACAAAGTCATAGGTATTATTTCAACCATTCATGGTTATTTGGGTAAGCCCACTCTCCATCCCGAAACTAACATACTTCACAACAACAAAAAATAATAATAAGAAACTCAATTGATCACATAGCCATGGAGCATACCACATAAACGACTCCAATTGATCACAAAGCCATGGAGCATACCACATAACATACAAACACATAATCACAGCAACTAAAACATTTAAACTCATAGCATCATTTTCACCCCAAGAAAACATAAGAAAAAGGGGCTATGAAACTCACCTGATGCTTAGCTTCCCAAAAGAATCCAACAAAAGCTTCACAAACACTTCACGGATAATCTAAACAATTAAGCACACAATAAGCTACCATCAATTAGGCATTCAACCCAATATGATGTAACCTCAACTATGATGGATATCTAAGCTATCTACCATAATTCTATACTTGATTTAAACCTTTTCTAACTCCTACATATGCCATTTACACTTCACTGCTACACTTTATATACTCACTTACGCGTCCTAAACGTACCACTTAAACACTTCCACAATTCAAACCAAAATTCACCATGCTACATATATGTCCTATGAACCTCTCATAGATCTCCCAAAGCCATTACCCTTTTACAAATACCCTTTAGAAATTCATTAATCCAAAGTGTCCAAAATTCGTCTAGAATCTGACCTCCTAAAAGTATGGCACTAGCTGACCACTTTAGACCTCCTTTCATACTTAGCAAAAATTCTGGGGTCACACACAATATATAAACTAACTTCCATGTGATTTTTAGCCTCTAACTAGATGTCTAAGTATTTTTAGAAAAATCAAAACCAAAACTGAAATTCGTTACGGTTTTACACACTGATTTTGTAATGACCCTTTGACCCACTTCCCGACCATAAAAACTCACGAGACCAACTTTTTTGGAAAGTATACTCTCTGAGGTTATCTCCAGTATGTTGTAAATTGTTTATTTGATAATTTATGATTGAGTTATGACCGTTACAAAACTGCCTAACTTTCTGCAGTGAATTAAACAATTAATTCGAGCGATCTAGACCCTAACCGACTAACCCAATCATGAAAACAATCAAAAGAATGATCAAACATGATCTATACATCATAAACTTTCAGAAACATAAAACCCTAATCCAAACCCTAGCCGAAAATTACATGTTTAAAAACCCTAATCCATCATGCTAGATTACATTAATTAAAATAAAGACTAGAATTAAACAAGGATTAGAAAATACCTTAAACCCTAAAATTTTCTTCTTTTTCTTCTCTTGGAAATTCGGCCGATCAATAGAGGGTCTAGGGATCCTTTATTTTTGTATTTATAGGCCTCCTAAAAGATCCTAGATAAAAACTAATTAGAATTTGATTCCAAGTAAAACTCCTTTTCCTCTTTTTTTTTAAAACCGGCCGAATAAGCCTTTATGTATTTTTTTTTATTAATTATATAATTACTTGTATTTCCTTAAATTTTTATAAAAACCTTAACTAATTTGACTATACCTTTTTGCTTAAACGAAATTCACTAGACTTTTAAAAATAACTTTTTAACTTTTCATTTTCAACCTAACTTTCCAAAAATACTTTTCATTTCACAAATTCACTTTCTAAAAATAGAAAGTCTTCCAAAAACTCTCATATCTTAACAAACTCATTTCTTTCACAAATGACACACTTCCCATTTTAATCCATGACCTAGACATCCACATATTAACCAAAACAATTCTCTCAAAATACCCAATCAATTTCATTATCACTATAAGTGATTAAAATGAAATTTCTCCATCAAATAACTCATTTCTCTTAACTTAACCTCTAAAACCTAAACTTATCTTAAATTACTAACACAAAAATACGTATACGTATAATTACTTACACAATTAACGCGAAACCGCTTCAATCACCGAAATCATTTCCTTGTCACCAAAAGTGAACGAAATGAACTTCACAAAATTCAACACAAATCTAATCCCAATGAGACGATCACGCTCAAATGGTTGATTATCCAATCTCACATATCCTACACAAACACATATAAACACATAACCATACATTGCAATAGATACATTTAGGTCAACACTACGGTTTGACCAACCTGCTCAAGTCATGGTTTTCACATGGACCAGGAAGATATTCACAATGGAGATCACGTTTTCTACGGTACATTGACACAAAACCAAATGGTGAGGGACTGAGAAAAAGCATACTATCTGGTCCCTACGTGCCATCTACTGTACTAGTTCAAGCTGTTGCTGCAACGGAAGGTAATCCTGCAATACAACAACATACAACAATTGAAACAGTATTGAACATGACTCCAGAGAACAAAGAACACTTTCTGTCTAAAAAAGAAGCAATTTTCTTGCTTTTAACTGGTATTGGAGATGATATCTATTCCACTGTTGATGCTTGTAAAACAGCGAATGAGATGTGGATAGCCATTGAAAGGCTACAACAGGGTGAATCATTGAACGTACAAGATGTAAAGACCAATCTGTTCTGGGAATTTGGGAAGTTTACTTCTCGAGATGGAGAATCAATGGAGTCGTATTA
Source organism: Tanacetum coccineum (assembly GCA_026074375.1). Lineage (NCBI taxonomy): Eukaryota > Viridiplantae > Streptophyta > Magnoliopsida > Asterales > Asteraceae > Tanacetum > Tanacetum coccineum. The sequence goes on from BQNB010040693.1 coordinate 13,409, forward strand.
CTCATGGTTTTATAAACTGATGAATGAATTGACAAGGAACAACTTGCAAGTTACTACAATGCAAGTGAATGTTCAATTTCTTCAACAACTCATATCACACACTTTTTGACATTCTGAAGCAGTATCAAAATGAAGTTAATGATATCCGTGCTGAGAGAATAGCCAAAAGTGCAAATCCATTAGCACTTCTTATGGGGGGGGCTGCTCAAACCATACTCAGGATAAATTACATATCAAGCCCAAAACCTCAGAACAAATGCAACATCATCTTCTACAAGACCTAGTGCATCTACCAGACACAAAGGCAAAGAGATCGCCAAACCAGTTACACCTCAATCTGAGTCAGTATCTGAAGAAGACAGTGATCCTGAACAAGCTCAGAGGGATAAGGACATGCAAAAGAATTTGGCACTCCTTGCAAAGTATTTCAAAAGGCTCTACAAACCTACCAACAACAACCTTCGAACTTCTTCAAACTCCAGGAACAAGACTGAAGATACCACACAAGTAAGACAACGACAATGGAGTCAGGGCAGTTTGGGAATCAAAGGACAATGACAGTTGCTGGGACTAGGGAAACTGTAGGCAGTCCGGTAGTGCAACAGAATGGGATACAGTGCTTTAACTGCAAGGGATTTGGCCACTATGCAAAGGAATGCAGGAAGCCAAAGCGTGTTAAAGACTACTCGTATCACAAGGAAAAGATGATGATGTGCAAACAAGCTGAACAAGGTGTTCCACTGCAAGCTGAGCAAGCTGATTGGCTAGCGACAATGATGAAAGAGATGATGAAACAGAAATGGAAGCACATTATAGTTTCATGGCAAAGATTCAGGAGGTCTTACCAGAAGAATCCAGTTCAACTGAACAGCCATTGGAACAGGTACAAAACAATGATGAAAATAATGTGTTTGCCAATGAAAGACAACATTCTGAGAATAATACTGCAGAATGTGCTGATGAGCGTGTTGCGCTTGCTAATTTAATTGCAAACTTAACTCTTGATACTGGAAGAAAACAAAACGATTTTTAAGCAATTAAAGAAAGCAAATGCCATCATTGACTCAAGAAGCTAGAGGAGTGAAACTACCTGATGATCCTAGTAGGGCTCTATGGGAGGCTACTATTGTCAAGTAGTTGTGTTATTCAGCCTTCAGAACAAACAGAAAGCGCTTGAGAAGTACAAAGCTTTAATGACCGGACGATAGATTAGACTTCCTTCAAACAAAGTTAATGATACTCTAGGACTATAGCTCGTAAAGATATTGAAGATAAAAGAAGGTTTAAAAACTAAAAGCCTTGAAATCCCGTTGTCAATCCAAAAACACGATGAGTAGTAAAAAAGGAGCTTTATAACAAAGTTCACAATTTGAAGGTCAACTGCAAAGAGAAAAGTAAGGCCATTTCGGATTTTAAAGGTAAGGAAGAAAAAGATGTTTGAAAAAGAGATTGAAATGACAAACAATTAAAGTTTTTGAATGAAATTGTTTACGACTCGTAAATCAGTCAATTCAAGACCATACATATTTAGCACCCAAATGCTCGACATATAATGGTAGACCAACCTTTGCTAATCCAAGGTACCTCAAGAAAGCTAATCAAAGAGTCCTGTTTTTATGAGATCCCATATGATACTTCTGATCTTGCAAACAGATTTGGCCCCAATAGGGAAGAGACCATGACTCTTGCAAATGAGAGTAGATCAAAATTGAAATAAAGATTATGTTAAACTATATTATTACACAAAACAATAGTCTTTATGAATTTTCAAAGCACCCTCACTGGAGTCCTTTAGCATTGGAACCGCAAAAGAAGTTAGGAAGACAATGTGGAGAAAACCGTTTGTTAGAACAAAACCAAACATTGCTAAAAACGTTGCCTTTCTATCCGTTTCGAAATCCATTAGTTAAAGTAGAAAAGTTTTTAACGACATGACATTTAACATCAATCAATTTAGATGAAAATGTGATCAAGTTGGTTAAAACATAGTATGATTATTTCGGGTGCAATTGCTAAAGATATGGAAGTTTGATAAAACCTTAATAATGCTCTGTTCTATATACCTCAAAATGATATTCTTGTTTGAACATGAACTTAAAACAAACTGCATGAAGATTATGAGTACGTTCAATCCCTTGAAAAAGAGGTTGATGAACTTGAATCTGAAAAGGCTAATTTTTCAAACATATATGATCTACTTCTCGAAGAGTGTGTGTCTAAAGATGTTACATGTTCATATTTGCTTTCTCTGTCTGATTTAAATGCTTATGCTGAATTACAATGCATGTATCTTCATAAAGTGTTAGCATTAAAATATGTTGACTAAAACAGAATTACATTAAGTCGTGTCAGTTATGAACTAGGACAATAAATGTATTGACTAGACAATAAATGTGTTGACTAGACAATAAATGTGTTGACTAGTCAACATTATGATTGTTAGGAAACCAACACAAGGACAATAAATGTGTTGACTAGACCAATAAATGTGGTGACTATCAACATTATGGATAGTTAGGGAAACCGACACACGGGCTATAAATACCCCTCCTATACTTCCATAGGAGGGTGAGGATTCATTTGTAACATTTCACATAAGGTGTGTGTGTGTTTCTCTCTTCTATCACACACACATCTTTCCCTTTTTTCTCTCATCATCAATAATATGGCTACTTATTTGTTTCATCCTCCCCGACCTCCGGATCTTGTTTTTCCTAGTGTTTCTTATGGTTAACAATGGGCATCAGAAGCACAGAGCGTTCGTGTGTGTGGTTTGCTGTTTGGTATAATCACAAGACAAATCAAAACAAAAACACCAAAGCAAACACAACACTTAATGCTAAAATGATCCTTATAACAGAATTCACTAAAACGACAAACGATTAAGGATTCAGACTACGATGACAAGTGATCACGAAGTTGATTTGGTATCCTTATTTTGAAATGAAGATAGGTTTCACGAAGGCGTCTACTTATATCATCACGAGAGACTTTCTTCTATTTTCTTCGATTGATAACTTGCTTGAACGTATACGGTTATAATTGAGACTTGGATTATCTAGTTTCCAACGTCAAGGTGTTATTAGGAATGAAAGACTCGGATAACTATCACTTAAGGAGTTACGTTGAGTACTCCGTGTCACAAACGCAGATGTCATGTGGGATAAGTTTCATGAGGTGTTGTACTTCTTATACTTTTGATGTTAGGTATAGGGTACTTAGAGATTTGCTTCTGCACTGTTCTTCAATCAACAATAGTGCAAGTATTAAAGTACAAATTTGGGGATTTTACGTCGCTTTCAGTCTGGTAAGCAGTTACTTCGCCAAGTGATCACGACAATAGCCGACAGAATTACGAGTTGGTAAGTTAGCCAGAGAGATAAAGGTTGAGATGTACTTCAGCAACTTCTCACGGATTTTTTGTGCTATTCAAAGACAAAATACTTCACATTCTAAGCAAAATCTTCACAGTTATTCGATGACATTCATTGACAAGACCATGATTATACCAAGTGTTCTTGAATTCTTGCTTCATCTCCGCTACGGTTTTGAGTAGTCAAAGGGGTAATGATCTTTTGTAATATCAAGATTTTGTGCTGTAAGACAAGACTTCTGAGTATATAACGTACACGACAGTGATGCTTCGAGAGGTTCGCAACCATCATGGGAAAATGTTACATCCGGACTAGTTGACTTTGATGTTACCATGTCAACTTCCAGGGGGAAGTAGTGTATACTACTTTACCAAATATGGTTTATGAAGTATTTTGCATACGTGAGAAGAATTGTTGCTGATTTCTCGCATGCACCCCCGAACGAATATTCACCAAGCCCGAATGACAAGAAGTAGTGGTATAGTTAATGTGGTTTGACTTCTACAAAATTCCGCTGTGCACGTCAATGACAAGTAGAAGATTGTTCAAGCTACTTCAAAGTTTCAGAATCTGCTTAAGATAGGGATGTTGGTTTGGGGGGAAGCTGATTCAGAAACTTCGCCAAAAAGGAGTCTATGAAGAAAGCTTTTCAAGACATGCTGCATGAATTGGGGGGAAGTTAATCCAGTTCATGCATACTACAATGGTTCCAGAACAAGTAAAGACAATGAAGATCCAAGCTGGAATACAAGTTTCAAGACCAGGAGAACTCAGAAGACAACTTCAGCTTTGGAAGCGCTTTGGAAGACTTTATTTAATTGTATTTGTACTTGTTAGTAACATTGTAAGTAATTCTGTTTGTGTCCACATATTGGGGGAAGATTGTTAGCATTAAAATATGTTGACTAAAACGGAATTACATTAAGTCGTGTCGGTTATGAACTAGGACAATAAATGTGTTGACTAGACAATAAATGTGTTGACTAGACAATAAATGTGTTGACTAGTCAACATTATGATTGTTAGGAAACCAACACAAGGACAATAAATGTGTTGACTAGACAATAAATGTGTTGACTAGTCAACATTATGATAGTTAGGAAACTGACACAAAGACTATAAATACCCCCTCCTATACTTCCATAGGAGGGGAGAGGATTCATTTGTAACATTTCACATAAGGTGTGTGTGTGTGTTTTTCTCTCTCCTATCACACACACATCTTTCCCTTTTTTCTCTCATCATCAATAATATGGCTACTTATTTGTTTCATCCTCCCCGACCTCCGGATCTTGTTTTTCCTAGTGTTTCTTATGGTTAACATAAAGTCAAAGAATGTGAATGTCTTGCACAAAAGCTTTCGAAACAAACTGAATCTGTTAACAAAGAAGTTCATAATAAGCTTTTAAAGAGTTTTGCTAAACTTGAAAACCACTCGATTTCTCTTGAACTTGCTTTACAACAATGTAAAGAACAAATGAAAAACAACTCAGTTTGCAAAGAAAACGGATCAAATGTATTTCGAAAAGAACGTGAACAATATCATGAAATACAGGATTTGAAAGCTCAAATGCAAGACAAGAACATAGCCATCAGTGAGTTAAAGAAACTCATTGAGAAATGCAAAGGAAAGTCTGTGGAAACTCAGTTTGATAAACCATATGTTGTTCGACAACCAAATGCTTAACGGATTCCAAAACCATCAGTTTTAGGAAAACCGACTCCTTTTTCAAATTCTCCTGAAATGAGAAGTTTTCAAACGAAACAGTCGGTTAATAAAACTAATGTGTCCGATGGTTTTGTTTTTAACAACGTCACTCAACATAATTTGCCCTCAGAATAGAAAACAAGCGGAAATACACATGAATTGTTTAAACCAGGACATGTATAGAGTTGCCACTACAACAACACAAATGAGAACACCACAGTTCCTCATGCTCAAAAACGAATACTAATCCTCACGTTCTAAATCTACAGGAGTAAATCCATTATACTAGGTTTAGCAGACCAAGCTTAAGAGCTATCAAGTTAAAATAAAGTTGTGTGCAAACAAATAGTCAAGTAAAGTTAACCACAAGTAGAAGAAGAACACTATAGGATTGTAAGTATTTCTAGAAAACAATGTCTGAACTGCTGTAATGATAGTTCAAAATCCAGAACTTTGATGTGAATGCTGTTTTGTGCTGGAATGTGGAAAATGTTGTGTTTAATCTAATCATGATCTTGTTGTTTCTAGATACTTGAATAACATGAACCTAGAAACTAAGAAGCCGAAGGTAGTGACTACTAGTGCTAGTAAACCCAAGAGAAAAGCAATAAATCGTTACAACACCCCATAAGAAAACAGTTTGCATTAGATACCACTATTTAGAAATGCCTAAGAGGTTACATAAGAAGTTGGATGAATAATACAAATCAGGATGGAAATGGTGGATAGTCTAATAAATGTCGTCAGATATAATTGGACTCAAAAGCCCAAGGACCCAAAAGATATGGATGCTAAAATCAGGAAAAAGGATGTAGCAACACGTATTAAGTCCCACTATAAACCTTGTCTCTAGGATTACAAATGTCTTAAAGATATCAAATTCCTTAGATCAATTAGGGTGTTCCCAATGTTCCCATCATCCACTAATTCGCTTGCAATGTACACTCATCCTATTCATTGTATACTCTGGATGCATAAAGCATATAACGGGCAATCTCAAGCTGTTGTGTAATTTTGTAGAGAAATTTCTAGGTACTGTTCATTTTGGAAATGATCAATTTGCTCTAATTCTTGGTTATGGAGATCTGAATCAAGGAAATATCACGATCAAACGGGTTTATTACGTCGAAGGCCTCAATCACAATCTTTTCTCGGTTGGTCAATTCTGTGACTGTGGATTTAGCGTTTGCTTTCAGGAAAATCACTTGTTTTGCGAGAGACTTCAGGGAACGATTTACTAACTGGTAATCAGGATCTGATCTCTACACAAATATCTCTCCAAAAACAACTTCATCAACTCCACATCTGTTTCATGGCTAAAGCTTCTCCAACATAAAGCATGGTCCATGGCATCGAAGACTTTCTCAGCTTAACTTCCGATTACACACCTACTCTCAAGAAAGATAATTGTGGAACAGGCAATACCTAAGTTGAAATATGTCAAAGATCAACTTTGTTCGTCTTGTGAAATAAGTAAAGCAAAAAGAAGCTCATTTAAGTCAAAAGTTGTTCCAAGTTCTAAAGGAAGGCTGGATTTGGTCTAATGCAGGTTGCAAGCAAAAATGGGAAGAAATATATTCTGGTGATTGTTGATGACTATTCAAGATACACTTGGACTCTTTTTCTACGATCCAAGATGTTATACAGAAGTCTCAAAGAACTTTCTCATGATGATTCAACGCAATCTCAAGCTCAAGTTATTAGTGTTCTGTACTTGACAGAGCACAGAGTTCTTGAACAAAGACACTCATGCTTATTTCAACGAATAAGGTCATTGAAACAATAAAATCATCTACTGCTCCAACAGCTGAACAGAATGGCGTTGTTGAAAGACGGAACCGTACTATGGTTGAGGCTGCTTGAGCAATGCTCTCAGCTTCTAAGCTTACATTATCATTTTAGGCTGAAGCAGTTGCTATACTCAGAACAGATCAATCATCATATCGACTTAGAACAGATCATTAATGACAGGAAACCTTCAATAAAACATCTTCACATCTTTGGTTGCATTTGTTACATAACTAAAGATGGGGAAAATTTGGATAAGATGAAAGAAAAAGGGATCCATGTGTCATGGTGGGATATTCTACTCATTCGAAGATTTCGTGTTTACAACCAAGAGAACACGCTTAATAGTGAGTCCATTCAGATCAAGTTTGATGAAAATTCAAAAAAATGATGTTTGATCACAACAGTTCAGACCTCGTACCACAACGACAAGAGATGTCTGTTGAAAATGTCTCTTCAGGCCTCGTTCCTCAAGGACAAAAGGCGTCAGATTATGACAACTCTAACCCCGTGCCCCCAAGACAAAATGTTGTTCCTATAGCAGAAAAGACAGATTCGTCACATCAAGGGTTGGAATTTCTCTTTAGTCCTTTAATTGAAGAATATTACACTCCAACACACGGTCAAGCTGAGGAAAACAACAATGATCAAGCACCGAATGCATCATTTCAAGAAGCTGAATTTATCAATCCTTTTTGTACACGGGTACAAGAAATTGGTGAGCCTTCCTCACGCAACATTGATAATACCGATGTGCATTCATTTCAACTACAAAGTCGTGATTACCGATGGACCAGAGATCATCCATTAGAACAAGTTCGTAGAAATCCAACCATGCCAGTTCAAATAAGATGACAGCTTGCCACAGATCCTGAAATGTGGTATTTCAATGCTCACGGTGATATTGTTTAACCGAGAACATCAGGAGGAAATGGCTGATTCTGCAGGATCAAAAAGCGAATAGCAGGATGAACTTCATCAGATTTGATAGACTAAAAGTCTAGGAACTAGTCGCCAAACCATTTGGCAAGCATGAATTATAAAGCTAAATAGATTATGGAAGAACAAGAAGGATGAAGATTCAGACTGTAATTCGCAATAAAGCATGACTTGTAGCTAAAGGTTCTGCTCAGGAAAGAGGGTATTGATTTGAAGAATCATTTGCACCAGTTGCTCGCTGAAGCATTGTTCAATTTTTCGTTGCCTACGCAGCACACAAGTCTTTTCCAATCTAACAGATGGACTTGAAAAGGACATTTCTTAATGGTCTACTGGAAGGAGGAGGTTTATGTTTGCTCAGCCAAAGGGTTCGTTGAATCCAGATCAACTAGAAAAAGTCTACCATCGGAGAAGCTTTTGTATGGATTAAAGCAAGCTCCAAGAGCCTGATATGATGAACTTTCCAACTTCCTGATGTCTAAAGGCTTTACTAAAGGTACAATTGACCTAACTTTATTCAAGATAAAATACGGGGAGGATATCCTACTTGTGCAGATTTACGTTGATGACATAATTTTTAGGTCTACAAACCCTAAATATTCAAAAAGATTTGAAAAGTTAATGCACAGTAGATTTGAAATGGGCCCTTATGGGGGAGATGAAGTTCTTTTTAGGACTACAGATCCACCAGTCCCCAAAAGGTATTTTTATCAATCAGGCCAAGTACGCTTTAGAAATTCTAAAAAAGCATAATATGGACGATTGTCACTCCATTGGTACACCATTGGCTACAAAACCCAAACTAGATGTAGATTTGAGTGGAGAACCCGTAGACCAATCTGATTATCATAGTAAAATTAGGTCACTCATGTACTTGACATCTAGTAGACCAGACTTAGTGCAAGCAGTATGCTATAGGGCATTCACTGTATCAGCAAATTCTCTTCTATCTACATTCAGCTGTTCTGGAATACGCTGACTCATGATGCAAAGACTGGGGTTTATAGCTTTCAAACTTGATGAAAAATGGTTTACTCTGAGTGCTGATCTTTTTCGAAGCCTTAGAGATCACTCCCTGGCAAGAACAACATCGTCCCTAAACCAGACTTAGCTTTGGAATTAGGTAAATCTATCAGCTTAACTGAAGCTGAAGAAGAAGCTGTTGCAAGAGAAGTTCATGCTACTCATGCAAGAATTGTGTCTGGACCAGACCCTGAGCCCATGCAAGAAGACCAGACTAGATCAAACTCTGGAAAATTACATGTGTCTCTTGCTGGACCAAACCCTAAGCACATGGATGATGAATTCCTCACGACAGCCTACCCAAAGGTTCATGAAAACCTGAAGCTCATAACAGACGAACGTGTCATCGAAGAAAATCCAGAAAGTCATTCTGGTTCTATGTCTTCCATGAAAAATCTCGATGACACTTATAACTTTGGGGATCAATTTCTTTATGACAAACCAACCGAAGATGATCAGGAGAAATCTAAAGTTATAGAGGAGTCTGATTCCACCATACCTGATCTAAGTCATCAGACAGTAACGTCAACTCCTCCAGTAATTGCTCCCTTCACAGATGTCTCATCTATTAAGCCGTCGTCACTGGTCTCTCCTCCACCAATCAACACAGAAGCTACAACAATCACCACATCTCTCCCTGAAATCACTCCATTCATCGCCCTTCAGCTAAGATGCAAGATTAAGCAAGAGATAGTCTGAAGTAAAGAAGGCTGATCACTCTCTGATGTTTTTGGCTTCACTAAATCCCTAGTTCCTATGTTGTGTTGATGAATATCTAGGAACAAAACTTGATGATGCTCTCCTTAAGATTCTTGAACGACACACTGCAGATTTAATCGAGAAATACTCTGTGCTGCCTGGCCCAGAGTCCATCAAGAATCAAGAATCTGAAAAGAGTCCAAAGGAGATTATCAGAATCAAAAGGGAACAAGGTGAGGAGAAACAAGATTCAACTTACTCCATCAGGTCAACAGACAAAGTGGCTTTTGAAGAATTTGATCTAAAGAGTGCTCTCTTCAAACACATGAATAAGAACAAGACTGCAAATAGAAATCCTGCCAACTACCATCTATACCATGCTCTTATGGAAGCTTTAATAGCAGATGAAGATGCCATGGATAAGGAAGTTACAGTCAAGGTTAAAGACCACAAGAGAAAGCATGATGATGATGAAGACATGAGGAAAAAAATGATAAAAGCCCTTCAGCTGATCAAACCAGGGTAGGTCACAAAGAGAAGAAGACCCGAATCTGCGCTTTCTGGGTCCAGCTCAACCTCCACCGAAGATGCTGACCAAAGTTCAAAGAAACCACAGAGTCTAATGCATCTGACTTCCAAACAACATCCAACTCTACCTCAACTGGAGGCAGATCACTGACACAAAGAGATGCATAGCTGAATCTGAACCCGAGCCCCACAAAGAAGACCGGCGGGTATTAATTTAGAGATTCCTTTTTTGTGCAAAGAAAGTCTTCTGATTCATCTAAGAAGCTCAAGGGTAATTCAAAATCTTAACTCCTGCTAAACAAGAGGCTGCTGACATAATGAAAGCGCTCAAGGAAAGCAAGAGATAAACCTGAACTGAAGGCTCAAATGAAGGACAGGTAACAACTAGGTGGTTTCCTGAGAGGCCAACACTCATCTCTAGAGCCTAAGTGAAGGAACTGGATCCAAGCCAGGGGTTCCTGATGAGGAAAAGTTAATTCTTTAGTGGGAAGCAGATGTGATCAGTGAACATTTTGACAGAGATGATAATGTTGGGGATGATAATGAGGAAGCTAAGCCTGATCCTGAAAAAATATATAAGTAAAAGATGAACCAGGAAAAACTACTATAGAAACCGAAGTTGAATCCATGGTCACTGTTCCTATCCAACAAGTTTACTCATCTTTCTTTACTGATACTTTAAAAAAAACAGTCATCGATCTCTCATCTCCTAAACCAGTATCTCCTCCCTGTCAAGAATCATTCATTACAACTTTCACCACCAACATCCGCACTACAGCAGAGCAGTTCAGTTCTTAAATTGGTCAAGTCACGGCTCCTGTGCAAATCAGTTCAGGACCTGCGCCTTCTTTGATGAATCCTGGATACATCAGTTCAGGACTCGTGCAAATCTCAGTTTCTCCAATACCATATGGTCACATCCACGAAAGACTAGGAGATCCTGTGTAAAATTGTTTAATGATCCTAATAAATCTTCATCACGAACTGTCTCCCCAATCCGTACTATCTGTCTTCAAGAGCTGTTAAAAGAACAAAAAAAATAAATAAAAAAAAAAAGATCCATTGGTTCACCTTCATCACCTACCATTGATCAAGATGAACAATCTACTAGTACTCTCACCAACAAATCAGGAAATTTCCATCTCAGTCACTCATCAATGTGTTGAAGAATCAATTACATGGACTCAAAATGCATAATTTAATCTAATGCACCCGCCCTTCATAAAATTTTCTTCAAACTCTAGTTCTGAATAAACTAAGTGACAAGAGGTCAATCTATTAAATTTGCCATCAGCCTTTTCAACTGTTTTAAATACTATACTAAGTTTGACAAAGAATCACTCATTACGAATGTTATTGGCATCCTTCTCGTCCAATTTCAACATAAAGTCCAACTCAATAACCATGCCATTTGGAGCTACTTTGACGCAAATGAAAATCCAACTCCATTCGGTGTGAATGGTATGGTTGAGATCTACTATCTCAAAGATAGTTTATGGTTTCTGAACAATTTTGTTCAGGACCCGTGCCTCAATTCATGGCTCCTGATCATAGCAGTTCAGGACCCGTGCTTCATGAAATGACGTCTGATCAAATCCGTTCAGACCTCACGCCCAATCGACAAGAGACGTCTGTTGACAATATCTCCTCAGACCTCGTTAAATAAAAAAAGGCGTCCAGATTATGAATCTCTGGCCTGTGCCCCCAAGAAAAATGTTGTTTTTTCTCTAGCAGACAAACTGATGTCTAACAAAAAGGAGATCGAATTTCTATTCAATCATTCTTTTGAAGAATATTTCCTCTTGGAATTCTATCAACAATTTCTTTGAAGAATATTTCTCTCCAATAAATGTTCATGCTGAAGAAAACAACAATGATCAAGCAGCGAATGCATCGTTTTGACAAGATGAATTTATCAATCCTTTCTGTACACCGGTACAAGACATTGCTGAGTCTTCCTCATGCAATATTGATAATGAAAATATGCATTCATTTCAACCAACAGAGTCATGAATACCAATGGACAAAAGATCATCCATTAGAACAAGTTATTGACAATCCTACAAATCCAGTGCAAACAAGACAACAGCTTGCCACAGATCCTGAAATGTGTATGTTCGCGCTCACAGTGAGTACAGAAGAACCAAAGAACAGTAAGGAGGCAATGGCTGATTCTGCATAGATCGAAGCAATGCAGGATGAACTTCACTAGTTCGACAGACCACAAGTCTGGGAACTCGTCTACAAACCATTTGGCAAGACAGTGATAAAGCTAAAGTGGTTATGGAAGAACAAAAAAAAGAGGATGAAGTTCAGACTGTTATTCGCAACAAAGCAATACTTGTAGCTAAAGGCTATGCTCAGGAAGAGGGTACTGATTTCGAAGAATCATTTGCTCTAGTTGCTCGTTTGGAAGCAGTTCGGATTTTCGTTGCCTATGCTGCACACAAGTCCTTTCCAATCTACCAGATGGAAGTTAAAACGGAATTTCTAAATGGTCCACTGAAGGAGGAGGTTTATTTTGCTCAGCCGGAAGGGTTCGTTGATCCTGAACATCCATAAAAAGTCTACCTTTTAAGGAAAGCTTTGTATGGATTAAAGCAAGCTCCATGAGCCTGGTATGATGAACTATCAAACTTCCTGATGTCCAAAGGCTTTTCTAAAGGTACAATTGACCCAACTTTATTCAAGATAAAATACGGGGAGGATATTCTACTTGTGTAGATTTACGTTGATGACATAATTTTTGGGTCTACAAACCCTAAATATTCAAAAAGATTTGAAAAGTTAATGCACAGTAGATTTGAAATGTCCTTAATGGGGGAGATGAAATTCTTTTTAGGACTTCAGATCCACCAGTCCCCAAAAGGTATTTTTATCAATCAGGCCAAGTACGCTTTAGAAATTCTGAAAAAGCATAATATAGACAATTGTCACTCCATTGGTACACCATTGGCCCCAAAAGGTATTTTTATCAATCAGGCCAAGTACCCTTAGACCAATCTAATTATCGTAGTAAAATTGGGCCACTCATGTACTTGACATCTAGTAGTCCAGACTAGTGCAAGCTGTATGCTATTGTGCACTTATCAACTCAACCAACTCAAAAGCACCTCAAGGAGGTAAAAAGAATCTTTAAATACCTATATGGAACCATTAACATGGGACTCTGGTATCCAAAGGATTATGGCTTTGAACTAACCGCTTTTTCAGACGCTGATCATGCCAGATGCATTGATACTTGGAAAAGCACTTCTGGTGGGATATAGTTCCTTGGTGATAAGCTTGTAAGCTGGATGTCAAAGAAACAAAACTACACTGCAATGTCTTTAGCAGAGGCAGAGTATGTGGCGTTATCTTCAAGTTGTGCTCAAGTAATGTGGATAAGGACACAACATAAAGATTATGGCTTCAACTACAACAAAATACCATTGCATTGTGACTCTCAGTCGGCCATAGCAATATCATGCAACCCCGTACAGCATTCGCGAACAAAGCACATCCATACTCGGTATCATTTCATAAAGGAACATGTTAAAAATGGTATAATTGAATTATATTTTGGCAGAACAGAATAGCCAATTAGCTGACGATGTTACGAAAGCCCTTCTGAGGATCGTTTTAAGTATCTTGTGAGAAGGATTCGGTAATGAGAATGTTTTGACATCCAGCTGATCTGAGGTTCTGACAAATGAGACTGCTTTGAATCATCATCAAACCTCACCATGTAAATATTATTGATGAAAGCAAAATAAAAAATAGAAAAACATTCTAAAAAGAAAATTCAAAATCAGAAAAACAGAAGAAAAATTTCCAAAAAGATTCCTTCCGACATGTTCTTTTTGACTCATAGACATTTACGTGCTTGAAAATGTCGATTAACATTTGACACGGTGTGTAAAATGAAGTGCGAGCAGAGCTGAAAATAGTTTTCAAAATACATGGCATTGTCTAATTTCTATATGGCTTATTTGCAAAATCAGTACAGTTAACCCAAACTTCATACAAAGAATTATAACTTATCCTCAAAATGAGAAAAATAACGTTTCTCGTTCGTGAGCGTTCTTTCAAGACATGTATGTTTTTAGCTCAAGAAAAAAGGATAAGTATACGTATCATGGCGCTTACCCTAGCGTAGAAGAGAAGTCCTCTAACATTTGGTTTTTCAAAAAAAGTGAACAAAAATTTTAAGATTCTCGATGACAATCCATAATCTTTATATTCAAAATTGTTGTTCAACACATCCATCCCTCACCATGTTTGCAAAAGACAACAATTTTTCATTGTGGTCCTATTTTTGAGGGGGAGTTTTTTCGAAAATAAAGTTTTTAAATGTTTTTGGATACATCAACAACGTAAACTCTTATATATCAAACCATGAATCAAAATGTTTCAACCCATTCTCGCTGATAAATTGTCTCCTCCCACGGAATTTTCAAACACACAATCGCTTAGTTTGGGGAATTTTGATATGTGAGAAATCACATATCCTTTCTATATCAAAAATGTCCCTAAAAAGACAAAATTATGCTTAAAATGCTTGTATATTGCTTGTTTTGTCTTTGTGATTGTGTAGGTACGGATAATGCAAATATCACAAGAAAACGGTCAAAAACCGGACAAACACGGACACGGGATCGAAAAGAGTGTACAAAAGCCGGGGATTTGATAGCAAGAAGGGTCAAAAGTCAACTCCAGTCAACCCTTGGTCAACCAAAGTCAACTCACTAAATGATAAAACCTAAAAATTCCCAAAACAGCCCCTCATTGTTAAACATATTTCATAAATGGTCCCTAAGCCCTAACGGTGTTAAGTCTTTAATATATAAATAGTTAACACTCATTATCTCCTTATAACAATCCAAAAACAAACCCAAGCCCAAATCCAATATCCCAAGCCCAAAGTCAACGAGTATAAGCCTCAGGTAAAAAGAATCAAACGCACCCTTAAAAGTAAAAAAAGGGCGCGAAATGTTATTGTTACTGTTTATCTTCTTCT
>BQNB010040693.1:29383-47233 GCA_026074375.1 Tanacetum coccineum
TCCATTTCATATATAACTTGGAAAAACATACATGTTCGGTTCAGATACAAGATGATTACTACACTTAGGTTACAAGACAAAAGAAACAACCTAAAGCCATACTAGCCGGGATATACCCGTAACACTTAGTATGCTGTACAAGGTAGATAATACCTGAACAAAAGACCTATACTGGGTAGCTAAACAAAACAAAAGATCTATACAGTCTGCTAGCTGGGAATAACCCATAATACTTAACAGGCTGCATAGCATAGCTATAACATAACCAAATCTAGGAGCTGCTACCAGCCTCTCCTGGTGCATCAGGCTATGCCGGACCTTTTGTGGGTCCATGCTGCCTCTGAAACTCGACCATCTGTGTCTGTAGTCCTTTCAGCAACCTCAATGTCTCAGTCAACTGAACCTGTCTAACAACTCTGAAATCACCATCTGTCTCCTGTGATTTGCTGACTGTAACTCTGAAATCAATGCACTCTGCGCCACTACCGTAGTACGTAATGACATAACATCTAAACGTGCATAGTCGCAAGCATCCATGGATAGTCCCCAAGCCTCATGAGTCATCTTAGCCTCTCTCTCTACCATCACTGCTAAACGACTATGAATAGGCCTATCCCTATACAACAGGTTGACTCGGCCGTTCAGTTGAGACCGGTCATCTCGAGCATCCTCCATAATACCATACATGATGGTAGTCTCCTTCTCAATAACGGTAGAAAAATTGGTAACCCTCTGATTAACCCCCTCTAGGGTGGTCGGTGCAATCTCATCGATGGCTCCTACCAGATCATCTCATGTATCCGTAATGCCATAGTCTAACTCCCTAGACGTCAAACATCTAAGAGGGACATCAACCATATCGACAAATCCATAAAGGTCCTCTCTCGCTAGGGTAGGTCTATCCTGCCTAGTAGCACCGGCTACTGAACTCTCCCCGACCTCATGACTAGGGGTCGGAGAAGCAAAACGCACCCTCTTCTGAAGAGGTAAACAACTCTCGGGAATCTCAATATGAGTAGGGTTATTGGGTGGTGGTAATGGTATAGGTAATGGTGGTGATGGTATATGTGGTAATAGAGATGATAGTGGAGTAAGTGGTGATGGTGGTGGGGTGGTTAAGGCAAGAAGTCTCTCGACCTCTTCCCTAGTAGGAAGTGATATGGATGGCTCGTCCTGGATAGATATCCTGGCGGTCATACGGTGTATAGGTGGGACAGAGTCGGCCAGAGCTGGGTGCTCCTCCTCCTCCTCCTCATCCTCGTCCTTATCCTCATCATCCTCATCAGCAGGGTAGTCAGCTGGATCCTCTTCGAGATCCTCATCGTCCTCTTCTGGCTCCTCCTCCAGATCAGACTCAGGAACATATCCTGGTGAATCTGCAGTGGGTGAGGCAGCAGCAGGTAGTGGTTGCTCCTCGGCCGGGAGTATCTCATCCTCCCGTGGCATGTACTCAGGGTACATTGGCTCAGGAACAAAGTCCAGTAGGGGAGGTGACTGCGGCTCCTTGGGGCCAGGTATGTAATCAGGCGATGGTGGAACCTCGGGGCCAGGTATGTAGTCAGGCGATGGTGGAACCTCAGGGCTAGGTATGTAGTCAGGCGATGGTGGAACCTCATAAGCAGCCTGTAGTCAGGCGATGGTGGAACCTCATAAGCAGCCATTATGTAAGCATATGGGTCCTCTGGCATAATGGGTGGTCCATCGACTCCTGGTGAACCAATGTCTGAATCGTCCTTAACTGGAAAGGATACTGATGTGTATTTAACTGTAGAATGCTCAGAATCTGACATGATAATATTTGAAATCAAAATTAGCTTATATAAGTTATTTTAATATTAGATTTCATTATAGTAAATATACCTTTATATCATAAAATTTATATCAATCATGGAATATCGATCATGCCTGCATCTAGTCCTAACGACTAATTGCTACAATTAGTGTTTGTATTGTCCCGTTGAAAACCCCTTTGTATGGATGCAATGTTTGAAACGGTTATAGTCCAGCAAAAACATTTGACCTGGTTCTCTATAACCTTGGCTCTTGATACCAATCTGTAACACCCCCAAATTGGGTCGCAGCGGAATAAGGTGTACGAGGCTGTGTTTACTTCACGGATCCAATAAACTCAAGTTAATATACGAAGACCAAAAAGTCGATTTCAAACTGATACATTGGATTTAATAAAGTATGTGTTACAAAGCCCGAAGATTTACTGTTTATTGTTATTATTACAAATGATTTCCTAGTCCAATAAACTGTATACAAAATGTAATGCGACTAAAATCTTTAATGTATGACTTCAAAATATAACCACCAATGTATCATTCGCACCTCGTGCTTAATGACCTCCTGAAAAACATGCCATTTAAAAACGTCAACATAAAGTTGGTGAATTTCATAGGTTATTTAAATGTTATATAACAAGGACCGCAAGACTTTCCAGTGATATACAACAGATGCTAGACATCACAAAATGCAATTACGTTTGCCTAAGCTCATGACACCGAAGGCTCGACATAATTAATTACAATATATAAATATAGCATTCATTGCCCGTGATGATGTTCAACCCGTAACATCCAGTATCCGACATTATATTCACGTTTCGTTTCCAGTGATAGCTAGTCACCCGAACGGGGAGGTCAATCCCAAATAGATCTATCTATAATCATTCGCGCTCACATTCCAGTAATTGACAGTTCATGATTCATGGGCATAGTGGGTTATCGCTACTTAGGCAAACACGTAATCATGTTAAAATGTACACTTGCGTCCAATTTGTAAAACATGCATATGTTTCTCACCCCAAAAAAACTTGTATTCAATTATTGTAAAACTGGGGCTATGAACTCACCTTGAGTTGAGTAAACTGATAACAAATATCCAGTAAAAAAGCGTCACGTTACGCTCGAATGCAACCTAGTTTAAATTTATTGGTCGAATCAGTATTCAAGTATGTTGTCTAACAACAACTGTATATAATACTATATAGTTATCATCGTACTATCGTTCGGGCTATCATAATTTAAGAGGTCATGACATGACGTACGAGGAGTTAGGACACTTTAAATCGTAAATCCAACACTCGTCAATCGCCATCCGAAGCAGCCTCATTATGAAATTCCCTTTAGTAATTATAGCATTCGATAACTAATAAACAAATATATTCTTTTATAGTATATCACCATCTAATTCGTTTACGTGAAATCGATTATTTATAAAGTAAAAACGTTTATAATTACGCCTTTAGCAAAAATGACATAACTTTGTCGTTTTAAGCCCGTTTCTCGCGTTTCTTACGCCACGCTTTCGTATTAAGTAGAGTGATCTTAAAAATCACATTTTTTTGGTTTTTGAGATTCATGATGATAGTGTTTTACTGTTCTACCAGCTATAAAACGTTTTTATACTTTTAATTAACGTAAAAACCCGTTTTAGTCGTATTTTATTCGTTTATAGCTCGTTTTTAGAGATTCTTTCGAACACGTTCTCGTAATATTGAAAGTTTTATAATTTATGATGTTTCATAAAGTATAATTTCTGCCATGAATAGTAACTTTTTATAATATGTTTATAAAGTATTTAGCGTCGTAAACTGCGTAACTAGTGTATCTTTTCTTTTATTAATCCGTTTTTCGAGTTTCTTTCATTTTGAATCCTTATGAGTTGTACTTCTTTATAAACATTAATATGGACTGCTTCCAAAAATCAAACCAAAATAGAAAGTTTGAAGTTGCGATTTTGACATGTTTTTAAGCTGATTTTTTGTTCCATTAAGATTCAACACTTTATTACAACACTTCACATCATTTTCTATCTTATTTATTTGTACATATATAAAGTCCATTAGATCATACTTTACTCAATTGTGTTTCAAAGATAAAACAAGTTTAACTACCATTTTCACTTTTAACCTCATAAGTTAACTTTAGAATCCCCTAATTTGTAATAAACATGTTTCTATACTTATACAACATGTTAAATCACTTTACATCCCATTTAAATCTTTTTAGCTTCCATGGGACAGGTAAATAAGTTCATAAATCATTAATCATTATGTAAATATTCATTTAACATATTCAAAAGTATCCTAGATGGTGATTTAGCTAAATATAACATATGAACACATAAAATCTTAGTTATGAAATGATTAAGCTTTTAAATAACCTTGTGTGGATGAGTAGAGAAAAGAATAACAATCACACCCTTGTGATTAACAACATTGGCTTGAAAATATAAGGTGAAAACCCTAATTTCAACCAAAAACCATAATCTTGCAATATCTTGTTAAAACCCTTTCAAAGCTTAACCAACCCTTCAATTCTTCTTAGAATACCTTAAGTATGATATGTAAACACTAATATGGTGAAAGAAAATCAAGCTATGGATTTGGTTTGGAGGGTGTTTGATGCCGTGGGTTTAAGAGGAGGAGGAAGAGAGAGTTTGTGATTTCTTTGTAATGAAATGGAAAGTATGAGCTTTTCTATCACAAGTGCACCCTTATTTATACTACTAGGAAGATATTTTGAAGATATTTGATGTCAAGTTGATTCATGCAAGGTGGCAAGGCTTGTTTGAAGAAGGTTGAAGCTTATCTTGATAAGAATGGCTAGTCATGAGATCAAGTTGATGCAAGATGCATGTATGAAGATATTTGTGAAGTTTCCTTGGTC
Organism: Tanacetum coccineum; assembly: GCA_026074375.1. Classification (NCBI taxonomy): domain Eukaryota; kingdom Viridiplantae; phylum Streptophyta; class Magnoliopsida; order Asterales; family Asteraceae; genus Tanacetum; species Tanacetum coccineum. The sequence goes on from BQNB010040693.1 coordinate 34,060, forward strand.
CAATCTTATCCTCCTAGTCATATATACACGAAATCATGCTTGTGTATAAGTTAGGATATGTTTTGATCTTTTATATAATGAATACTTGCATTATATTAAGTATAATGTAGGATAGACTTAAAATGTATAACTTGCACATGGTCTCAGTAGAGTTTGATTTGAATTCTTTCATGAAGAATATGTATAATGTGATAAATACTTGAATTTTTAAATAAACTTTAAGTATTGGGTATAAAATTTTGGGTATTTAATGAAGCGTAGATAAGTTAACGTGCTTCCGGGAAGGCCTAAACGTATTTTATCGCGAAACGTAAACACTTAACGTAACCAATAAAAATAAAATGTGCAATGATAATAATTATCCTCTAAATAATCATATAACACTTGCTTGATGTAAACATTTAATTGTTTAATGCCCGTTTACATTGTATGATCATTTTTAGTTTACGCGATTTAGCTTAACGATTACAATTTAAAAGCAAACGCGTAAAACCCTAAAAATAAATTGTGAATTACATAACGTCGTACAATGACCTAAAATACGAGGTGTTATACTGGGAATGCGAAGTTTTACGCCCGAGACACTGAAACAGTTGACAGATGAAGCTGAAGAATTATAGTGGTACCTATTCTGATATCTTGTGTATCATATGTATATATTACAAACCAGAAAAACCAAAAAGATTTTTCTTTTTTCAAAAAACTTTCTAAAAAAGTGAGAAAATATAAAAAAAGGTAATAATGGCATGTCTTCTGAAAATCAATAACATTTACGGTCTTAGAAATGTCATTTAATAATGATACGAGGCTGTAAATAAAGTTCGAGCAGAAGTTCAAAAGTTTTCAAAACATGCCAAAAATGGCTTGCTATTATTTCAGATAGCAACCCGGTCATCATCTTAAAGGCAAGTATTTCAAAAAAGAAAACTTGACCTCTCAACAGGAATTTATTATAGGGGATGGTCTACTTTATGACCATGCAAAGACTTGTGTTTACTTTGCAACACCACCCGTGCTTTCTATAATACCATTAGTTTACGTGTCAGTGCACTTATGTGTTAAAATAAGAGAAATCTTATTTCATGGTGTTTGATTTTCAAAAATAAAACATTAAGTCATCAGAAAATGCTTTTCAAAGACATTCGACTTCTCAAACAACGACTACAGCTCTTTAAATAGAAAATGGGTCATTGTTTGAGGGGGAGAAAATGTCAAATATCTTCCTCAAAAAGTCATTTGATAAAAGGAATAAAGGTTTTTAAACAATAACGGAATATCAATTTTTAAAGTTTAGCTTTTGTGTGCCTTAAATGTTATTTGTTTATGCCTTAGAGAGAATATGTGCAAATTTAAATTATTAGGTATGCTAGTTAAAACTACAGGGAATATTTGCGCAAATGTGTTAACCTATAATGCCTAAATAAACTTATAAATGAAAAGTGCAAAAGATCTTAAACTTTAGGGGGCATAAGTGTCAAAAACATAAAATGTCTTATAACACCTCCAACCCTCCCCGTTTTTTAACACACACAAACACAACACTTACAATTTTTTCTCTCTAAAACCTCCCTCGATCGTCATCTCATCCAACACCATATCCATTCAATTTCGTGCTTAAGGTATAATTAAAACATTGATCCTTACACCTTAATGTCCCTATACCTCGAACGAATTTTGTTTTTACAAGGTTTTAAGATCGAAAACCCTAAAAATCAAATTAAGGTTCTTTAAAATTAAAACTGAGTGAAAACGCTAATCGATTGAGGGGTTTTGTTCACATTAGGGTGTTAATGATTCATGTATAGCAGTTTTTAATAAAGATATCATATGCGTTAGATTTGATTGATTTTGTGTGTCGAATATGTATGTTTTTGAGTTTTAGTAGGAAAAGTTTGTGGGTTTTGTGTAGGATAAGTGTTAAATGCATATAGGATTAAGTTTGTACTTTGATATTGATATCTAGTATGAATGTTCTTGGGTTTATGTTGAATGTGTGATAATCTTTGCTCGATTGTTTTATATTGATAATTTTGAACTTGGGTTAATTTATTTGTGAATGCTATGATGATGCTTGAATCTTTGGAGTAACCAAAATGCGTGTAAAATAAGTTGTAAAGCACTCGAACCAAATACGCACATCCTTGGGTTAAACCAAATACGCAGTTTGATGTTTGAACTGAATACGCAGTTTGTTGTTTGAACCGAATACACAGTTTGATGTTTGAACCGAATACGCAGTTTTTATGTTTGAACCGAATACACAGTTTTGAACCGAACTCGCAGTTGATATTTATGACCGAACTCGCAATTCCTGTTAAAACCGAACCCGCAGCTTGCATTAACAGACCAAATTCGCAGTTAGTATTATGACCGAACTCGTAGTTTGAATTTATTGACCGAACTAGCAGTTAGTGTTAAGACCGAACTCGCAGTTTGCATTAATTGACCAAATTTGCAGTTTACACTTAGTCAACCAGATTCATAATTATATTTAAATGAAACAAAAGGCTAAATATCATTAACACTTAGAATCTAATTAGAAGGCGACTTAAAACTTGTTTTAGGTAGCAAATTTAAAATTGGTTAAATTTGGAATCTAATCAAGTTAAAATTAGTTTAATAACAAGGTAAAACTAATGTAACCAAACAAGACATAGGTAATCTAACTCCCTACTAGTTAGAATGAACTATATTCCTAGATAGTCTAATAATGTTACAAAGGTGTCACAACCCATTAAGCCAAATTAAGTTTACCCTTTCCATGATTAGTTCTCTAAATGTGTTGAATGCCTTAAGTACCATAGCTTGAAAAGGTCTTTATAGTGTCTTATATAAACTTGTTTATATATAAACTGTATTGATTCTTTATTAGCAGAATCATGAGTATCACAAAAGAACAACAACAGGCCCTTGATGATGCTCTTGTTCCACAAGAACAACGTCTAAGGATTGGAAATTGTAACTACAAATTGAGCACTACATTCAAGCCTAAGGAACCCACTTTTCAAGTTGCTTTGGACGTTCTTTCTCTCACACCTTTTTATCAAGCCTTCTTGATCTCTGCTAGTGTTCCTGCCATCTCCATGCATGAATTCTGGGCTACTGTTTCCTATCATAAGCACTGCATCAAATTCAAGATGAACAAAAAGAATTACTCTTTTGATCTGGAAACTTTGTGAGATATGCTCCAGATTTGCCCAAATCTTCCTGGCCAGAAGTTTGAGGATCCTCTATTTGAAGAGGAAATTCTTGCTTTCATCAGAAAACTTGGCTACTTCGGAAATATGAAGTCACTCTCTAATGTCAAGGTTGAAACTCTACCTCAACCTTGGAGAACATTCGGAACCATCATCAACAAATGTCTTAGTGGTAAAGTAACTGGACTTGATCTACTTCGTCTCTCTCGGGCTCAAATCATGTGGGGTATGTATTACCAGAAGAATGTTGACTTTGTCTACCTTCTATGGGAAGACTTAGTCTATCAAATTGAAAACAAAGAGGCAAAGAAGAACAAAGACATGTACTATCCAAGATTCACCAAATTCATTATCAACCACTTCATGTCAAAAGATCAATCAATTTCAAGAAGAAACAAGGTGGACTAGCACATGGCTAAAGATGATCCTATTCTCACCACAATGAGATTCATCCCCAAGCATGAAACTGTTTAAAAGTACGGTGCAATACTTCCTGATACTCTAACCAATCAAGCTATGAAGGAGTCGAAGGCATACAAGACTTACCATGATTTTGCTACTAGAAAGGTGATTCCAAAACCAAAGTATGTACGGAGATCAACTAGGGAGAAGACTGATCAAGCCCCTACAACTTTTCCAGGTAAAAGACTCAAAGCTATAGCTAAGGTGGCTAAATCAGGAAAGAGTCTACCTACTCAAGGATTGGAGACTTTATCAGAAATTGCATTGTCTGAGGCTGAACAGATGAAAATTATCACCCAAAGAAGCAAGATAGACTTTCATAGCTCTCACGCCAGTGGTTCAGGTGCAGATGAAGGAACTGGTGTTTCACCAGGTGTTCCCAATGTACCTACATATAGATCTGAAGATGAACATATTTCTTAGAAGTCTAGTGACAAGGACGATGATGATGAAGTAAGCATAAGTAAAGACGATGATGACAATGCTGATAATGAAGATGATGATGGTCAAGATGATGATGGTCAAGATGATGATAATGAACAGACTGAATCGGACAATGATGGTGATGACTTTGTTCATCCCAAGTTCTCCACTCATGATGAAGAAGAAAGACAAGATGAAGAAGATAAAGAAGAAGAGGGTTCAGATATGAGGGTTCAAACACCTTCTCATTTTGAAACCACTAATGACGAAGCATATGATGATGTAACTCAAGGAGACAATGTTGAGGAAGAAATGCTGGATGAAGAGGAGACAAATGAAGAGGAAGAAGTGAATGAATTGTATAGGGACGTAAACGTCAATCTGGAAAGAAGAGATACTGAAATGACAGATGCTCTACTGACTAATGTTCAAGGTACTTAAGTCATAGAAGATACTCATGTTATAATAACAGTTGTTACTCCTGAAGTTCAACAGCAGAGTTCTTCTGTATCATCAGGCTTCATTTCCAACATGCTCAACCCTAATCCATATACAGGTATTGACTCTATTCTTAATCTGAACAGTGAGTCGACTTCTCTGGTAGATGTTCCCATCACTACGAATGTTGAAATGCCTCCTTCATCTGTAACAACACTTCCTCCACCACCTATTCCTTTTATTTAACCTCTGCAACAAACACTAGTTCCCACACCAACAATTGTTCCAAGTACCTCCCTACAAAATCTTCCAACCTTTGGTTCCTTATTTAAGTTTGAAGATAGAGTAAAAGCTTTAGAAGACGACTTCTCGGAATTCAAGCAAACAAACTTATTTGCTGAAGCAGTTTCATCAATTCCCGGTATTGTTGATAAGTACCTTGCCAACCAGATGAATGAAGCTGTAAAAGCAGCTGTTCAACTACAATCAGACAGACTTCGAGACGAAGCTCAAGCTGAAAATGAAGACTTCATCAATAAACTTGATGAAAATATAAAGAAGATCATCAAGGAGTAAGTCAAAGTACAAGTTAAGGAACAAGTCTCTAAGATTTTGCCAAGAAATGAGAAGTTAGTAAATGAGCAACTTGAAGCTGAAGTTCTGACTCGTTCATCCAATGATGCCAAGACATCCCATGCTGTAGCAGCTAACCTATCTGAATTTGAGCTGAAGAAGATTCTTATAGATAAAATAGAGAATAACAAATCAATCGACAGATCAGTTCAACAGAAGACTCTATACAAAGCATTGGTTGACGCTTATGAAACTGACAAAGTCATCCTTGAAACATATGGAGATACTGTCACGCTTAAAAGACGTCGAGATGATGAGGATGAAGACGAAGAACCCTCCGCTGGATCAAACCGGGGGTCTAAGAGAAGAAGAGCTGGAAAAGAACCTGAGTCAACTAGTGCACCAAAAGAGAAGACTTCCAAGTCAACTAGCAAGTCTAAAGAAGGGTCCAAATCTCATCAAAAGTCTACTGACAAGTCTGCTCAAGCAGAGGAGCCAATACACACTGTTGAAGACTTGGAAGAACCCGCACATCAGGAGTTTAATACAGGCTATACTGAAGATCAACCTGTTGATGAGACCACTCAGTTTCCTGATTGGTTTCGAAAACCAGCAAAACCTCCAACTCCCGATCGTGATTGGAACAAGACTTTGTCGACTGCTCATGGACCAATTCAACCTTGGATCAACAAATTGGCTCAAAAAGAAGATCCACGTGAGTCGTTTAATGAGTTGATGGATACTCCTCTAGACTTCTCAGCATTCTTGTTGAATCGGCTCAAAGTGATACTCTAACTCCAGAATTATTAGCCGGTCCAACATTCGAGTTAATGAAAGGTTCGTGCAAGAGTCTGATGGAACTTGAATACTTCCTTGAAGAAGTCTGCAAAGCAACTACTGATCAATTAGACTGGAACAATCTCGAAGGACAACAATATCCACATGATCTTCGCAAGCCCTTACCATTGATACGTAATTCACGAGGTCTTCAAGTAATACCATTTGATCACTTCATCAACAACGACCTTGCGTATTTAAGTGGTGGTGTCTCAAGCCGGACTTATGCTACTTCAGTGACAAAGACAAAGGCTGCAGATTATGGACACATCAAATAGATTGAAGACTTGGTCCCAAACACCATGTGGAGTCAAGTGCCGATTGTTTACGACAAACATGCACTCTGGGGCATCTCTCACTAGGGGCGAAAACGTCAACAATTCTATGGATTTGCAGTAAACAGGGAATCTGCTCATGATGTCTACTCCAGACACATAATCCTTACTATTATAAAGCTTAAGATTGTCGAATGGCATAATTACAAACATTTGGATTGGATCATTGTTCGTAGAAATGACGACAAGCTGTACACATTCAAAGAAGGCGACTACAACAGACTTCGCCTTCAAGACATCGAAGACATGCTAATTCTTCTTGTTCAAGGCAAGCTGACAAATCTCAATGTTGAGGAACGTCTAGCTTTGGGTGTCTCACTGCGAATGCTTACAAGAAGCATTGTCCTTAGAAGGCGTGTGGAAGATCTTCAATTAGGTGTCGAAAGTTACCAAAAGAAGCTCAACCTCACAAGGCCTGATACGTACAGATCAGATCTCAAACTAAAGTCAGCATATACAGCATACTCCAATCCCAGAGGTTTCATATATCAGAATAAAGACAAGAAGAACAGATTGATGCGTATTGATGAACTCTACAAGTTTAGTGACGGTACACTCAACGATGTTCGGTCTGCTCTTGATGATATTCTGAAGCGAATCCTGATCAAGTATCTGCCACAGACAGTCTGGAGAAATGTAGACAAGGAAAGAGCAGGAGCTATGATTCAGGCTATTGATCAACAACTAAAGAACAGAAGGATCATTAGGACTCTGGAAAAATTTGTTGGTGGAAGACTGTACCGGGGAGACCTTCGGCTGCTGGAAAGGACCATATGATTTATCATATGATGTCCTCATCATAACAAGTCAAACCTCGTACATAATTGAAACTCGTGAATTTGTATATATGTAGTGTAGACTTAATGGTGAAAATAAGGAGTGCTCAAGTACAAAATTTTTAAGAATTTCTTAGTAGATTCAAAAAATTTCAAATTATTGTACTCAGCACTATCTTATACACCCTCAAATATTGAGGGGGAACATTAAAATGTTCCTGATAGATATTATGTAACATTTTGTTCTGAACGTTTAATCACTTTGATAATCAAATATCAAGATTAACATATTGGATAAGGGGGGGATGAAAATATGATTAAACTAAACCTAACTTGTATTGAAATGTGATCATATAAAATGGACTCAATGCACTTACACCCTAGCAGTGTACTCACGATTACGATGCAATGTTAAAGGGAGTTTTAGTGATTATTGAAAAAAACTTTTAAAGTGTAAATATATTTGATATTATAGCAAATTGATTGAACTTTTTCAATGATTTATGGAAGGGTTGTGATGGAATACCCAAAAGACTGACCATGTCTACCCCAATCCACTTAACACCGGTAGTAACTGCATAGGTAATTCAAATTCATGATCTAACCCAGAATCGAGGATCTACCAAGGGATTATCCACTAGGATAGTGTAGAGTCTTAGGTATGATACAAAAAAAAAAATGAGAAAAAGTGAGATCGGAAATAATGCGACTGTGATGGAGTACATTGGGATACAGCCCAACAAGGTGTTAGTTATGAAGTCTCGGTAGAGCCTGAAGGGGTGAAGAATGAAAAAAGAAATGTATGGGATAAAGGGTGAAAAGAAAGACAGCCCTTCCATACGGTAGGCATTAACTGGGTCAATACATGCGACTGTCGGATAAAACCTAAGTTGTAGTCTGACATGGAAGACAGTCATGAAAACTAGTGACGCTTGCACAACCATCCCTAGCCACTTCAAGGTCTTCAACAGACTCTTGTTTTCATTTCTCATGGAAGATACACGCATTTCTAGCGACTTTCTCATCGAGGTAGTTGATATTGAAAGGGGGCAGTCCTCGCTCTAGCCTCTTGATCACTAAAATCCAAAGGTGCACTATTGAGTCTAGAGCCAAAAGAGATCATCCATAAATCTCACTAGGACACTTGTCAAAATTATGCTTGCTATCTCACACAATGTGAATAATGAGAAATATATAAAGAGTCCTACGCATTATCCTTGTGATTTTGCAAGAACATCAGAGTGATACTAAAGTAATTATCAATTAGATGGAATCTGCTGAGCCAACATATACAAAGGCTCATGGTAGGTGACTTGTGCGTTCTATATGAATCAAAACTTTTGTGACAATAATGGGGAAAGAAACGATGGTGCGATTCTAAAATGAATCAAACTTGTTCCAGTATATGAATTGACGATTTGATTGATGAACTTTTGAAATGATTAACACTCTCGATGTGTCACAAAACCACTTTAGCAAGTTGACCGTCGAATTGATTTCAAATCGATTTTATATATTCAATCGGTGGACGTAACCTCACTGGTTCACTCTATCGTGTTGTCTGCTTGAGAAACGTTTCGATAATTAATGAGAACATGCTGAGTTTGATGAATCTAATGCAAATGTGTTAGAAAGATTCTATACTTCAGCTAGAAATCCTGTCAAGGAGATTCTTCATAAATTGAATCTACCTGATCACAGGTCGATCCTCACGGATTCAAAGGTTACTCCAACCAAACACGGACGAATGACAAAGCCATATTCGTCCCCCCGCTTTATTGCTAACTGTTTTAATGCAGGATACTTAAAGATGGAGGTGAAGGTACCTGATTCCAGTTGTCTCAAAGATTCATAACCACATGCTCATACCCTACCGACAAACATAAAGACACCATGAAAGCTCAAGTACATGTTTCAAGACTTCCGCTACTCTGATACCGTACGTCTTTCTTGAAGTGATGAAGTATTAAAGTTAAAGAATTTCAAAGAAGTTTTCATCACTCTGATACCGAACGTCTTTCTCGAAGTAACGAAGTGTTATAGTTAAAGAATTTCAAGAAAGCTGTCTTATTCAAGCTTTCAAGACCAAGAAACAACAACAGTATGAGCATGTCGGTCCAAAAGTCACGAGTTCACAAGATGGCAAAGTTTACAAGATGGTGAAAAGAGATTATGCTTGGTTGATGATCTCAAGATGCTCAAGATCACATAGTCACATACACGTCAAGATAAAGGAACAAGCTCAAGCCTAAAGTCAATGATCACTACACCATATTCACAAGAAAAGAAGTCCGCGAGCACAAGAACGAAGACCTTCATAGTATGATAGGTTTAAGTTTTTGTAAAATGGAGTGACCTCTCTTAGCGGGAGATTGTTAGGAATACGAAAATCCTAGGAAAGTATCGGTCACTCCATAGATAACTGTCGTTAGCTCGTTAAGTATTATTTGAAACCTTAATAGGCCAAGTTAGGAAAAGCCCATGTAAAGCCTATCCATGGCCGGCCATATTAAGGTATTTATACACCTCTCCATGCCTTGGAGAGGTGGGTTGGTTGTTTATTATTTCACACACTTAATGCATTTTTCTCTTATGTTTACTTTCTCTCTCTAATTGTTCATCCAACCACTCTCTCTCTAAAACCACCTCTTTTTCCCTCTTCATATATGTTATTAGATAGTCTTCAAAAAAAGTCGTCTATTTATTTTAAGCACCAAACAAACACCCGGTTGATGACTTAATACATCTACATATTTATGAACTGTTTGTTTTGTTTTTCTATAAAGTCCTGTAAAATTAAAGTGACTATTTTGATATATAATGTCTGTTTGTAGATGAATAAATGATGGGCTAATGGTCTAAAAATGCATCAAAGTATCCCCGTTTTCCTTTTCTAGGCATTCATCTTTTAATTTTTCTTTTGTGTGCCATGATATTGCTAATCTTTCTATTGTAGGCATGATTAGCAAAAATTGTGACTTGGCATATATTAATACCAAACCAACCGTTACCTATGTTACCCTTTAACCTTACACTTATTTTTTTACAAAACCAATCCCTTTACCCTTTTTAAGGATTTCGTTCACTTCATTCATTCATAACAATTTACCCACCAAGAGTCACGAGCCACCGTATTTCACCCACAGTAAACCCTAATTCACCCACAGTAAACCCTAATTCACCCACCAATTGAACATGTCGAAGAGAAACGGTAATGTCCTTATCTACTTATATGTTAGATTATCTGCTAGTAGGTTTGCTTATCTGCTTATTTGTTAGATTATGTGGTTAACCGAGGTCTTAAGTGAGTGTTTGTATTAGGACAATGTAGCCTGAATATTTAGGCTGAATGAGATTGAATAGGATCATTACTATCAACTTAGATACTAGCTCAAACAACATTGCTATCAACTTAGATACTAGCTCAAACAACATTGCTATCAACTTAGATACTAGCTCAGACAACATTGAATGGGGTCATTGCTATCAACTTGTTTAGGAGCTTATTATTGCCTTGCAGAAATCATTGCTATCAACTTATATACTAGCTCAGACAACAACAACTCAGACTTTGACAACAACACCTTAGACTCAGCTAGCACTTCTCAAATTAACACTTCTGAGAAGATTGATTATGACTCTCTAGAATACAAAGGACCACCTAAGAGTTTGCTAAAATGGTATGGCTATTTATCAGATGACAGTGATGCAAAACCTTCTTTCTCAGACATTTCAAAGGCTAAAGCATGTATGTTGGCTAAAGCATAAGCATCTGATGCATCTTTTAAGGCTAAAGTACAAGCATGTGGATCAAAGGCTAAGCTACAAACATCTAGGTCAAAGGCTAAGCTACAAAGATCACATAAAACCCTCATTGTCAAAAGCCCAAGTACACCCTGTACCAATAACAAATTGTGTACTTGGGCTTGCAAATGCTGAGACCTGGAATGCTATTCTTAGCAAGACCTTTGGAGTGAAGATACCCCCAATTATGGCTTATGCAAAAGAAAAGAAAGGGAAGAGGAAGATTAGCATGGGAAGCTGATTTTACCTTTTTATGTATTTTGGTATTTTGGTCCTTATGTAATGGTAGTAGTCCTTTTCCAAAGAATTCTGTCCAATAACCTGGCCCTTTCTTCAAATTGATTATACTTCTATTGTTCTTCTTGTGTCATTGCTAGCCAGCCAGTTCATAATTCATCATCCATCCTTGCCTTGTCCCTCATCAAAACATTTCAGCTTTAACAACCTTTGGAAGCTCTTCCTTGTCTTTCTCTTCCTTTATCTTCTATCAAGTATGAGACCACATAGCCATAGTAACATCCTTTATCCAAGACTGTTATTGTTGTAGGAGGAGTCCTTGGTGCAACAGTACTAACCGTTTTAGGAACACTGCAGTACTAACTCCCTCACCAGCAATATTAACTGGTTTTTCAGTATCAAGAACTTCTATGTCACCACTTCCTTTCACCACTTATGTTATCTCATACTAATCTTTTACTTGGTTCTTGAATCTCTCTCTTGAACAAAAACCATTTCCTTCATCCACAGGATCATTAGTTTCATTCAAATGCATCTCTCTCAAACTGTGACTGAGTCTTCAAATGTTTCCTCCCCTGTTAGGATAACATCCTTTTACCCATACTCTATCTCCTGGAGGAACCAAATCTGAATGGATGATTCTTGAGGATTCTTGATCTTTATCTTTGTTACAGCTTAGTGACTCTCCTTTTCAAACTAGCAATCTCCTTTGCTTGAGCAATCTTTATTTTCTTTAGATCAAAAACCCTGTGAGATAACTTAGTAACCAAATCCATCAATTCATTGAGTTCAAGGCTACCCTCATCACTTCTAGGTTTGTTAACTCCTAGGAGAGGTGAATCATGGGGTGTGTTTGGTACATTATCTGTTAATTCAATTTGATGTTCCATGCTGTCCTCACCACTTCTAAGTGTGTGACCTCCTAAGAGAGGTGGATCACTAGACAAGTTAGATACACCCTTAGACCTAGTCTGAGCTTACATACCCCCATGGTTTCTTGGCGCCTGGACCACATACCTGAACACAAGTTCTAAGGAAAATGGTTATTAAAGTGTTGTCGTAATTGGGTCTTATCTGATGTTACCACAGACCTGCTCTGCCTCTTAAGCTAGAAGCAGATTAGTTGGCAGCTCCTTTTCCACACTATCAAGCATCTCCTCATTGATAGCCTCATCACCAAACTTATTAGGGGAACCACCAGACTGAGGTACCTTGGTTTTTTGACCTTTTTTGGTTCTCCTATACGTGTTTGGGTCTTTTGGTGGTTGTGATGCAGCAGCAGTAGTAATTTGAGATTGAAATTCTGGAGGAGCACTAGAAGGTGTGGGTTGGGGTTCAGGGGGTTGCTCTGAACCTTCACCAACTACTACTGGAGGAACCAACATATTTTGAAATAATGGTGTTACTCTGCCTGAAAATCCTTTTCCTGGTTTAAGTAAGAAAGAGAAAGCTGTAATAAATGCACTTTTCTTAAACTGTGTGTTTTTTGTCGGGGGACAATAATTTTGGGGCGGAGGGAGTAAAAAACAATTGAAAAAACCTTGGATACATTAAAAACTTCTTTGGATCCAAGTTCCTTAACATACCATCAAAAATCAATTTAGAAAAATTAAACTTTTGACCCTTTGCTAAACAAATTATTGCAGAAGCCAAATTTATAGAAAACTGATCCCATGAAGTAGATTTTGAACTTAAGAAATGAAGGATGGTATGTACGAGGTACTTCCACTGAGAAGAAAATAAACCTTTGTAAAAAGTTAATTTACCAGAAGCTGGTTCATATCCCATCAGTGCAAGGTTTTCAAAAATTTCATTAGTTGTTAGGCAAGCAGTACCATCCTCATCATTTAAGTAAAGATATCTCCTTACTAATGATTCTGATACTACCACAGCCTTGCCATCAACATTGGCATGTATTTTCTTCTCTGAATGAATTAATTGTTTTGAGATAAGTAGTGTTCCAAAACTGTTCAATTTATGAAGCATAGATAGTTGGACTTACAGTGAGAGCAAAATTGATCGAACTAGATGTTATGAAGTCCAATATCTGATGAAAGTCGACATTCTCCTTAGTCTTTTCCAGATAAGCAAC
>BQNB010040694.1:0-47232 GCA_026074375.1 Tanacetum coccineum
TGCTTATTTGGTTTTCGTAGTAGCTTAATAAATAATCTTGGCTAAATCTCGTTTTTAGCATAATATAGTTAGTTTATTTTCTTGATTTTAAAGTTTTTCTAGTTCTAAAAACTGCTTATCTAGTATTTTAGTGTCCTTGGATTAAGTTGGTTAGCTTATTGTGTAGTGCTAAATAATGATTTGCCCCGTTTGATTTGCTAGTGTTTAATAGATTCTAGTTTGTTTTAGTTTTCGATAATATTTGTTCATTGCCTTTTTGAAATAAGTTGTTCGTTGCTTGAGCTTATTCATGTATGCTTGTTGGTCCCGGCTTAATTGATTTTTGCTTATTCATGTGTTTTGCTCGTTTGGTTTGTAGAAATTAAGCAATCTGTGCGTTTGGTTTGTTGAATTAACATTGGGCCTCGTCTTGTTGTTATTGGGTTACAGTTTGGTTTGTTAAATTTTTACTTGTTAGGTAGATTGAACTAAAAATAGGCCATGTGTGATTTCAATTTAAATTGGGCCACGTCTGGGTTAGCTTATCTTTGTATGGGATGCGTTTGGACCAAGTGGATCATGAAACAAAATTTTGCAAATTAGATATGAGTTATAACATGTTAACAGATTTCATTTGTTTTGTATTTTGACTTTGGTACCGGTCTACTCACGAGGCGAGGAGCTTAAGGGTTTATTTAGCTAGACCGAATTTAATTATTTGTTTTAGCTAAATAAATCGGGTGGAATTCGTTTACTTGCGGCTCTCAATTCGGTTCCATTTTCTAATCATTTTTTAATTAATTAGTGTAGATTTATTTTATCGTTTTATAATATGTTTGCCTATTTGAATTTTGACATGCTTAGTGTAGACTTATTTTTATCTTTTGATGTTATAACGTTTTCCATATTTAGTTAGTTGATTTATTTGCTCATTTAGTGTTTAGAAATTAGTGCGGATTTAAAATATGATTAGAGATTATTAATTTGCGACATTTATTTAGATTGAAGTTTTAAATATATATATATATATATATATATATATATATATATAAATATATATATATATAAATAAATAAAATAAATAAATATATAATTTCTTTTAATGTATGATTTATTTTTAGAAGTTTGCAATTTTAAAATTTATTATGCTTGCTTATTTGTCTCGTTTTAAATACTCATTTTTATTTAATGCTTTACATGTTTAATTGTTTTTATTGTTTTGCTCGTTTTTATGCTTTAATTTACTTTTTTAATATGTCAAGTAGGATTTAGGAACCCAAATCAAAATCATTTTAAACCATTCAAAACGCGAGATCACGGACTTAACCGATTTTTAATTCACACTTCGTCGAGGGAAAATAACCCGAGAGGTTTTTGAGACAACTTTGGTTAAAAGTTTGTTTCTAGAACCCGATGGAAAATATTTACTATACTATTATTTGATATAATCCTTATATAATATATATATTTACGTATAGCGTATTCGGAGCGTATCAGTGACAATAAAAGACCAAAAGTCAAAAAGTCAAGTCAGACCCAAAAAGTCAAAGGGTAAAATAGTCATTTAAAATTTCAAATTTACCGGATGTTACAGTACCTACCCCTTAAAGAAATCTCGTCCCGAGATTAAATTTGTGTTAACCGTTTGTGTAACCAAGAAAATATTTAAGATTTAACAAACCAGTTCTAAACAAGACGCTGATAACTTTATTCAGCAAAATTTAATGTTTCAACACTTCTCCATATACCAAAAATTTTGGCTAAGTTTGACCAGGATATTTAATCCATCAAAATAGGTATCTCAAAAATATCATTACAGATCTTATGACTGATATAACCGCGTCATGAAGAAAGTCTCTTAATAGTGAAAACATCGAAGGAGAAAGTGTAGTCGCGTGAGTATGTTTGTATACAGTTTTAAATGTTCCAGGACGGAGTCTCGTTTCTGATATCTGTAATGTTCGATGATTAATAACGGACGAGGCTAATAGATGTAAGTATCCAACTTACTTGGTAGTACCAGGATGTATCGCGACCTAAGTCTTCGTACTAGTGGCCCGAAATGAATAGTTCGACTATCTGTTTCGTCGGTAGGTGTTTATCTGGTTTAAGGGAGGTTGCATTACCTATTGGATAAAGTTGTACCAGTTGTACAAGCTGGGATGTATCATCTGACCTAAGTCCTTCGCACTAGTGGAAGACCACTCCAGGCCCCAACAACAGCAACGCATAACAACAATAACAAAACAAACAGTGAATGGGAAGCTGGAGTTAGGACATTTCGAGAAACATATCCCATAATAAAGTTCAAACAAATGGAGGAGCTCTCGAGAGAGCTTATGGCGATAGACTGCGGAATAGGGTACTTTCATTCGTTAGTTCTAGAATGAAATCAACTTCATTAGCTCAAGAGTGTAACAAGTCTGTTAGCTCCACAAACAGTTCATGATCGTAAAGATTTGTAACGGCAAAAGTAATAACTTAAGAATGAGATAAGGTAGCTTAATGGGTGCCTTAAGATTTATTGCTGATTGTAAGCACGATATGTGTTACTAACCTTCTTAAACGGATTTCTGGTGATTATCGGGTTTGAGTTAATACTCGTTCATATCGGATACACATAAGCCCACTCATTTATAATTCATTATTTACATAAAAAAGCGTCCCAATTTATGTAAATAATGAATTGATAAACTTATGGTTCGGGTGATTTTACAAATTATTTATTTAAAAAATGAAAGAGGCGTCCTCAATCCTTTCAAAATAAGAGATTATAAATCAATCCTACTTTAATAAATTCTGATGCGATAACGCTTACTCACAAAACCCTTCAGAAGTTACTGAAACTTGAAGATGCAATGTGCTCTAATGATTATGGGACGAGTTTTATAACTCGCCTTCGAAGACGTGGATTAAACTATTAGGTGAGATGACCGTAGATTTCAAGATAGTTAATGTGTACTCGGTTAGAGTAAATATGATAAAGGTCCTTATGAACGAGTCAACATAGCAATTATCAAAGGTTAAATCCTCCTATTACAAGTCCCGCCCATACAAGACTTATATACTTAAATTCATACATAATCCCATGTCAAAACACCGTGACAGGGTTGTTAACATAGCAATTATCATATCAATCCTCAAATTACAAGTCCCCCCCTATACAAGACTTGTAATACTTAGATTCATACATAACTCCATGTAAACAAAATTATGACGGCTTTCGTGTTCTATGATATTGTATAAAGTTATAAAAAAAATCCTTAGACACCATTGTTTAACTTACAATGTCTGAGAACTATCTTATCAAGGTGAGTTTTACAACATAACTTCACCAAATACCACCTTATGCTTAACACTTGCTTATATTTCATATTTACCTTCCTTAAACTTTTATATTTACCTTGGTAACATGTTTTTACATTATATAATTCAGTCTTCAAAATCCCATAACGAATATTTAATACAACTTGCTAGCCTAATAATACCATAATGTGCCCATACCATGCCTATCCATTCAAAAATCCCTAAAAACCCTCCCATTCATTTTTTTTATCAATGCACTATTCCTTGTGATAATGGCTGATATTTCATGATCCTTGGAAGGTAATAACACAGCACTTGAAGTCTTGGAGCTGCCATTACATTTGAAAAACACACACACACTCCCTTTTGGTTCCTTGTTTTGACGAGAGCACAAACAGCCCCAAACACACACTTTGATCAACCAAGAACCTCACTTGATACTTTTAAACCTTCCTTGTATGTTCCTTAAACACCTACAAAAGAAGCCTAAACAATAATTAACCCTAAACAGCCCATACATGTCGAACAAGAATCTAAACTAGTCGACAAAAACCCTAAGTGTGCACTAAAACCTAATTTCATGTAAACTAGTTTTCGTTTGCTCCTTTGATGTCATACTCTTACAACCTGAAAATACACTCTCTTAGGTTGTTTTTTTTGTTTTGGTGATCATAAAACAATATTTTCTTGAAGTTCAGCTTTGGTTTGGGTTTTGTAACGATTAGAAGTAGGAAAACTACGTGGGTTTAGGATTATTTAGCACGTACGTCTCTTGAATCGTCTAAACCTATTGGAGTTGCATTTTTTTTCCTATGTTCAATTCTTTTATACATGCCTATTAGTCTCTAATTAGAATTCTTAAAGTTTCAAAAATAAACTTGAAAGAAAGTTTACAATGCACACGAAAAAGCTACATCAAAAACGTAAAAAACACATGCGTATTTAAATAACATAACCTAATAAATTTGTATTTCAACATAAAGGTTAACAAGTAAGAAACGAGAACCCTTTAACCATTTATTAAAGTAGACATAATAAGCCTTATCATTGTCCTTTGGAATCACTTAAAAAGATAAAAACGACCAAGATATCGACCCAGAAGACTAATAATATTTTTATTTTAAATGGTTGTAATATAAATGGACTTATGCACCAACTTTTTGCTCATTTAACAAGGCACCAGAAGTAAAATTAAATAAAAATCCTACTGTTTTTTGATGATTTATAACATAAAAGAAGGCAGCATAAGAACCAAGTAAAAAGGACAATAACAAATCGTGGCGAACACTTAAAGTTGACCTGTTTAGAATAAAGTCATAATCAATTCTTGCTAGCAGATTTTCTTAAAAACTCTAACTTTTTTTAGGTAAAATGAGACCTAATCAAGACTTATATCATTTCATACTAATCCTTACCTATTAAACTACTTACTAAGGATGGATAATGCATTGTAACTCACTTGTTTTGCATACATGTTAAAGTAGACCTGATTTCATTATTTAGGTGTCGGATAGAGTGTCGTATCAATTTTCCGTGCCTAGAGTTTATTGCAGTATTTTGATATCGAGGTAAGTATTCATATCCCTTACTCTACTGTTTTAAATTATCTTTTGGGGTGAGAACATTGCTTATTTCAAACGTATGAACACAAGTACAATTACTCATTACTGATTGGTCTAAGTCCCGATTTAACCCAAGTTGCTACTTGCCCACTATCGTGAACCATTAATTACTTGTAAGCGCGAATGTTATGGATAGATCTATCGGGATTGACGTCCCTGTTCGTCTTGGACTGACATTAGTCAAGCGAATACAGTTTCATTTGAATTAGATTACGGGTGTCCTAGGTTAGACACCTGCATGGCATTCATTTATTGTTGGTATATGTTAACGCTTCGGTGTCATGAGCTTAGACAATAGTAGTGCAATTTATGTGACTTTGTATATGTTATATTGTCACATGTGGATAAAACCTTGTGGTTCATAAACACTAAATATTTGTGCTTAAACAAAACCTATGAACTCACCAACTTTATGTTGACGCTTTAGCAATGTTTTTCTCACACTAGTACAAAAAGTGGATTTGATCACACATGGGCAAAATGGAACGGCCACACATTCACATATTTATGTGACCAAAGGTACCAAAAAAGACACCATTTACTAATTAGTCACACATGAACATTTTTATCGTGTGACCATTAGAACTGTATTGCTACACATTCGAACATCATGTGGCTAAAAGTAACTGGTAATATTGTTTGGTCACATATGAATTTTGAACGTGTGACCAATACAAGTAAGCTTGAAGCATTGATCACGATATACATATAAATAATGACAAATATTTGTCACACACTTGAACAATGTGACTAAATGCCACATATGGTCACACTAAACGTTTTGTTACACATTATTTTAGTGTAGCCAAATTCCGTTACATATGGTCATGTAACTTAATATATGTGTCTAAAGTTTAGTTTGTGTAAGCTATTTTTCCAAAAAGCTAATGGTTTTTTCCATTTACTTCTAACACTGTGGACCAAATGGCATATATGGTCACACTAAATGCTTTGTCACACAATCATAATATTCATGTGGCCATTTGATGGTCAATAGTCACACAAAATACCCATTTCTTCAATTTAAACACCATATGGTTACACTTATTAACACTTTTGGTCACATTATGCTTAGTTATATGTGACTAAATACCCAAAACAAACATGATTTGTGTGGCTAAATATTACAAAAGGTCACACAAACATCAAAATCATGTGGCCATTGGATGATCAATAGTCACAAAAAATACATATTTCTTCAATTTAAACACCATATGGTCACACATATTAACACTTTTGGCTAATTTATACATAATTATATGTGACTAAATACCCAAAACAAATATGCTTTATGTGACTAAATATTACAAAAGGCCATACTAACATAAAATTTATGTGACCATTGGATGATCAATAGCCACACAAAATACATATTTCTTCAATTAAACACCATATCGTCACACTTATTAACACTTTTGGCCACTTTATGCTTAATTGTATGTGACTAAACACCGAAAAAAACATGCTTTGTGTGACTAAATATTACAAATGGCCACACAAACATAAAATTCATGTGGCCATTAGATAAACATTAGTCACACAAAATACACATTTCTTCACTTTAAACAACATATGGTCACACTTATTAAAACTTTTGGTCACTTTAGTCCTTTTTTGATGACTAAATACTCCAAAACAAACATGATATTTGTGTGGCAAAATAATTACAAAAGGTCAACAAAACTTAAAAATCAATGTTGGCCATTGGATGATCAATAGTCACACAAAATACACATTTCAATAATTAAACACCATATATGGTCACACTTATTAAATTAACACTTTTGGTCTATTTTATCTATAGATTGTATGTGACTAAGATACCCAAAACAAACATGCTTGTGTGGCTAAATATTACAAAAGGTCCACACAAACATCAAATTCATGTGGCCAAATGATGATCATAGTCACACAACATAGACATTTGTCACTTTAAAGACTATATGGCACACATAATGTAACACTTTGGTCATGTGTCTTTAAGCTTAATTTATGTGACTAAATACCCAAAAAAAACCAAATATATGCATAACAAGAAAATAAACAAAGGATGTTACACCCCAGCAAAAATCGAACCCGCGACCTCCCTTACAGAAGTCAAGCAAGTTACCATCTTTTTATTGTGCCCCCCCCCCCAAGCGCAACCTATCATTAATGTAATGCATTTCCGTTTTAATATACGAAGTTTAATAGCTTTATTGTTTTGCTATAGCTTAAAAATGCTAAAAAAAGGATGATACACTCCAGCAATGAATCGAACCGCGACCTCCTTACGGAAGTCAAGCGGTTTAAACCATCTTGCCGAGAGTAACCTATTCGATAAAGTTATGCATTCCTGTTAATATAAAGTTTATAGCTTCAATGGTTTTTTCTAGTAGCTTAAAGATTCCTTAAAGAAAACTGCCTTATTAAACCGTAGACTTTTTCTCCCACTTACTTAGCAATGTGCAAAGCTGGCAATAACACAAAAACCAGACAATAAACATCACAAACCAAACAAACCAATACAAATCAAATTTCCATAAGGTTTTAAAAAGAACATGATTTTTCACCATTACAAAAGTGACCATAAAGTTTGATTGGCAAAACAAAACACAAACAAAAGCTAACATCTAAAACATGTTATAACATGTAGTAACATTTGGTAGTCCCAACACATATCCTGTGACTTGTACATGGCTATACACATTTGGTTTGTTTTTCATGCAAACATGTACATATTTTTACTTAGACATTCATAGTTATAGTCAACAATGCAATCCTTGGTTTGTGTTACCTTGTCACATGTTTCCATGTCTGTGCCTATCAATGTCTAGCTTTGGAAATTAGTTTCCACGAAAGATATTCCTTAATTGTGTTATATCCATAAAGCATCTAGCCAACTCCATTGTGGATGCCCATAAATACTGAGCACTTACTTTTTTCTGGCCTCACCTGTCAATCTGAGCTAGTCTGAGCAAATGTCAATTATTTCTGCAAATAAAATTAAAGTATAATTAAAGCAATAATAACCTAACCCCAAAAACACTACATTTGTCATCAAAATAAGCAGCATAACATAATATAACGAAGATAAACAGCGTTACTTAATTACCAAATACAAACCATTCTAACATAATAAATTCAGTTACATGTCAATGTTTTATAGTAGATTAACATCTACTACCATTACAATAAGCGACCAAAAAACATAACATCAAATAAGAATATAAACTCACTAACCACTTCTAACTTCTCTTTCCCTATCTTCACTTCATCAAAAGTCCCCATTGGTATCTTCACTCCAAAGGTCTTGCCTTTAATAGCATCCCTGGTTTTAGCATTTGCAAGCTATACACAATTTGTTATTCGTACATGGCTTTTGACAATGAGTGTTTTAGTTGTTGCCTTGTAGCATAGTCCTAAGACCCACATGCTTCTACATTACCTTAAAGATCTCAGAACGCTTGTACTTTACCAACATACATGCTTTAGTACCTTTTAATGTCTTTCCAATAAGGTTTTACATCCACTTACATTACATCCTGATTTGAACCCCAAAAACCTACCATTGTCCTTGTACTCATCTAACAAATAGTGGTACCATTTGAGCAAACTCTTAGGTGGATCCTAGAGAGTCATAATCTTCTCCTCAGAAGTCTAAAATGAGTCTGAGATGTTGTTGTCTGAGCTACAATCTAAAATTTACAAAAAACAATGGTTTTTCTGCAAGTTAACAACAAAGCTGAGGTATGCATACTTAAGGAAGTCTATTTCAATAAAGCCTGACTAATTTGACTGCAAAATGGTGTGTGGGTATAAGGCATTAGGAATGGGTTTGCCTACCTATCCTAATATCCTTATCAGATCAAAATTAGTAATTTGGTTATCACAGAAATGAATTCCCAAACACTCCTTTCATAATTGGCTAATGTCAAATGGTCTAATATTTTTAATCCAAACACCCCTAAATTGCTATAATATGGGTCATAGCATTGGTTATATTTGCGCTATAGTGTCATGTTACGACACATCCATGACTAGTGACAATTGTAATAACATGGTTTAATACATGGGTCCATGTGCATTGGGTTATAGTTGCTTATATTGGTAATGGGAACCGCATGCAAACGACCTGGTGATTATGGCTAATTCAATGGGCATCGATCATGGGTCATGTGCATTAGATATCACAGGTCACATTCATTAATGGGTATTTGCAACATATGGGTCATATGCATGGGGATTGTAGTGGCTTTATAGTGTCATGTTATGACACATCATAGACAGGTGACAATTGAAATTAACAAGGATCATGGGTCATGTATCATTGGTGGTTTTAGTGGCTTTATATAGTAATGGAACCCATGCATGAACGTGCTTAAGGTAATTCATATGGGGACATAGTCATGTGCCTTAGGATATCACTTTCACAATTCCATTAAATAGGTATTTGACATCATATGGGTCATATACATTGGGTTGTAGTTGCTTAGAGTGTCATGTTACGACACATCCATGACTGGTGACAATGGGTAATTAACATGGGTCATGTGCATTGGGTTGAAGTGGCTTATATTGTAATGAAACCCATGCATGACCGGTGATTATGGATAATTCATATGGGTCATGGGTCATGTGCATTAGGATATCACTAGTCACATTCATTAATGGGTATTTGACATCATATGGGTCATATTAGGGGTGTTCACGGGGCGGTTCGGTTCGGTATGTTGGTAACGTATTTCTAAATTTTCTAAATTTTTAATTTAAATTTAAATTTTGTATTAGATAGATGTTTTGGTAGAATCAATTGGTATTATGACTATATGGATGAGTATAACATGTAAGATTACCACTTTTTAATATGTTAATTGTCATAAAATTTTATTTTTTAAAATAAATTTAAATTGTTAATAAACATATAGTCACACATTCTTTTTTAATGATAAAAGATTACATCTTTAATTGAGCGCCAAATTTAAATAATCAATGTCAAATTATCAATAATTCAAAAAATTTAACTTTTAAAATCACATATGAATATGGACGGTTTATTTTCCTAATTTCAGCAAAAATTTTAACTTTTAAAAATTTAAAAATTTGGAGCCAAATTGCAGCCAAAAATTTTAAAATCACATATGAATATGGACGGTTTATTTTCCTAATTTCAGCAAAAACACCTTTTCATCTCTCCAGAAAAAAGGCTGCAACCAAAATAGAACAATAACATCTCTTTTTACACCATTAATTATCACTTTTACTTATTTTCTTTTACACATTGCGGCCGAAGAATCATGGAAACTGAAGCCATTGATAATCAGGCCAATTTGGTTAATTATGATAATGAAAATGAATATGAAATTGAAGATTTAGGATATGAATCAGAGGAGTATACTGAGGATGCGCATGAGGATGATGAAAACAACCATTCAAATGGTTATGCTAAGAGGGGCATAACCAGGTTATGCAAGTTTCGCAGGGAATATGGAAAACCCGGTGGAGTAAAGCTCAGTGTAACCTTCGATGCATTGAATAGGATATCAGGAAAACACAGAGCATTGTTTTCGAGTTTTTTAGGAGACATGGTTCGTGAGCATATAGGTTTGCAGATTCTATCCTGGAAGAAGGTGGGTCCAGAAGCAAGAAATAAACTATGGGATGAAATCACGGTACACATATACTATTTTTGAACCCAGTACTACATAAGTTTATCTCTGCATTTACATTATGTGCAACTAATTAATTCACAACATTGTGTTAATCTTTGTAGTGATACTTTGATGTTGACTTGACGGTCAGAAAGCTGGTAATGAATCGTCTTGGTCAACTTCTAAGGAATTTTAGAAGGAAACTGAGACAAACATACATATTGCCCAACCAAGATACACCTTCAAAGCTAAATGAAGTCCCGGCGAAGTATACTGCAATTTTAAAAGCCGAAGATTGGGTCAATTTTGTAAACTACACGGCCACCGAGGAATACAAGGTTTTAATTAGTCATTTTTATTTAAGTCCATATATCTTTCATAACTTTGTGTTTCCATATATATTAGTTTTATACTAGCAGCATTACTACATCTAAACGCCTTATGATTTTGTGTTGCAAGGTGAAATCTGCTAAAGCTAAAATGGCGCATTCCAAGTGTGTTTTTCCGCATACAATGGGACGAGGTGGATACGCACATGTGAAAGAGAAAATGGTAAGATTACACATTTGCACATTTGCATTTCATAGCATCATTCGTTTATATCGGTTTAACTTACATGTGTATGTATTTGATGTTTATAAGATTGAAAAAAAAGAAATTGAACAAGATGAAGAACCCACCCGTGGTACCCTGTGGTTGAAAGGAAGGGTAAACAAAGACGGAGAATATCAAGATGATGAGATTAGATCAGTGGGAGATAAACTTGTAAGTTTGACTGCAATTTTTTTATTATGTTCATTTTCGTATAATAACCTATTTCCCATATTGTGTGTGCAGAAAGAAACTGAGGACAAGATCAAAGAAGGAACCTTGCAGGTAGATCAAGGCACTGATGCCATGACACTTGTATTAGGTAAGGAAAAGGGAGGTTATGCAAGAGGAGTGGGAAGTGGAGTGACATACAAGAGGTATTTTGATCTTCCACGAAGCAAACAAGCAGCTGATGAAAGAATTTTGTTACTAGAAAGTCAACTTGATGCTGCGAGACGTGAACGTGAAGAGAAAGAACTATTAATCAAGAGTATGTCCAGCAAGATGTCACAGACAGAGGGAATGGTGACTAAACTGAAAAATCAGTTGGCTGCACAAGGGGGGCAGTTGCAGTCAACGCCAACTCAATTGACACCACTAGATGTAAGACATTTTTTATGTTGTTAACAATTTCATTTTCTAATTAACTTAATTAACGCTCACAGCACTGATCCTATAGATAGCAGGTACATCTGACCTAATACACTAGGACCTCCTTTTATACACCAAGGAGACCTAATGGGCTTACAATAAGTTTCCATCTAATTCTAATCTTTTCCTAATATAATTCATGCATATCTAAGAAGCAGTAATAACACAACAGTACTAGCTTATATCTAATAGTCTTAACTCAGAGCAACATTAATATACTAACATTTGCAACTAACACTAGCAGTACTAACATTTGTACTAGCAGCACTAATGACTTGGTATATTTTCTTTAGTCTTCAACCAGCAGTCTTAACCATAACCAGCAGCAGTATCATCAGCAGTACTAAGAATCCTTTTAATCCCAACACATTTCTTAATTTATATTGCCATAGTCTCTGTGGAAATTCATCCAAGTAGAAATAGCGTGCAGATGAGAGAAGGCGGAACACCTGTTGTTGATGTTGATCAGAATGAAGCGAGCCATGTAATCGGAAGGAAATGCAAAAAAGGGTAAGTAATTAATAAAACACCCCCTGTGATTTTTGAATTCTACATACATGTCTTATTTATTTACCGTGTTTTATATCATACATGAAAAAGGGAAAAACTGTTAAATCTTGTGGGAGCTAAGATAATGACTAAGATCAATCCGAAAGGAATCTTCAAGTCAAGATACCCAAATCCAAAGAAAAGTGTCGTACTACCAACAAGTATGAATTTTCAACATGTACATGGGTATTCTTTTTTTAAAATTAATTTCTGATACATACATGCAACAAATCATTTTTTTAGGCAATAAAGTGCAAACTAACTTAAAGAAAACAACTATTATTGTTGAGGGTACCATATACAAGAGTGATGGGAAAATAATGCTCATAACAAGCACTCCCAAAGGGATTGCTACAAAGTGTCAATTGATAATCTCTAGTGGAATGCAGCATTTATACCAGGATGGTAGGAAGAAATGGTTCAGCAACATTTTTGATGCGTAGGTGGTTTTGTTGCATGGCCAAAGAATCAAGTTGTTTTGGATCCAAAGGTACATACATGTGTTCTATGAACCTATATATATATCATTCTTCATATTTAATTCATTGTTTGATACACGCGGCTTTTGTTTCCTGCAGGCAACACCACCAAGTACCATACAAATGATCACTGGTGAGTACAAAACTGCACCTAAAGTACAAATGAAGCGCAAAAACGTTTACGTCTCTAGTGATGCCATGAAAAGAAGCTAATAAGAAGTGGAAGATCAAAAGCCTAGTTTATTGAGAAGTTTAGTATAAACACAGTACAATTTTATATTGGTTCAGTTATATACATTCTAGTTTATTATATTTGAATTTATTATGATATATAAATTTTGATATGTATTTGATAATATATAGATTTCTAAATGTAACTTAAAAGATGCATATGGTCACACTTGTTAATACTTTTTGGATCATTGTATTGCTTAATTCTTTTTGTGTGAATAAATATTACAAAAGGCACACAAACAAAAAAATATATGTGGCCATTGGATGATAATAGTCACAACAAAATACACATGTTCTCACTTTAAACACCATTTGTCACACTTATTAACATTTTCTGTCACTTTAAGCTTAATTGTATTGACTAAATACCCAAACAAACATGCTATTGTGGACTAAAATGGTTACAAAAGGCCACAACAAACAAAAATTTTATGTGGCCATTGGACCGATCAATAGTCACAGAAAAGACATAAATACACATTTATTTACCTTAAACAGCATATGGTCACACTTATTAACACTTTTGGTCACTTTATGCTTAATTGTATGTGACTAACTACACCCAAAAAACATGCTTTGTGTGACTAAATATTACAAAAGGCCACACAAACATAAAATTCATGTGGCCATTGGATATTTCAATAGTCACACAAAATACACATTTCTCACTTTAAACACCATATGGTCACACTTAATTACACTTTTCGCACTTTATGCTTTAATTATATATAACTAAATGACCCAAAACAAACATCGCTTATATGGGACTAAATATTACAAAAGTCACACTAACATAAAATTCATGTGACCTTGGATGATCAATAGTCACACAAAATACACATTTCTTCAATTAAACACCATATGGTCACACTTATTAACACTTTAGGCCACTATATGCTTAATGGTATATGACTAAACACCCCAAAAGAAACATGCCTTATGACTAAATATTACCAAATGGCCACTTACAAACAAAAATTCAGTGCCATTGGATGATCATATATTCACACAAAATACCTATTTCTTTCACTTAAACAGCATATGGTCACACTTTTAACACTTAGGTCACTTTATGCTATAGTTGTATTGACTAAATACCAAAACAAACATGCTTTGTGTGACTAAAAATTAACAAAAGCCACACAAACATAAAATTCATTTGGCCATGATGATCAATAGTCACACAAAAAACTCTTTCTTCACTTTAAAAATAAACACCCTATGTGTCACACTTATTAACACTTTGCTACTTAATGCTTATTATAGTGTGACTAAATACCCAAAACAAACATGCTTTGTGTGACTAAATATTACAAAAGGACACACTAACATAAAATTCATGTACCATTGGATGATTAATATTCACGGAACAAAATACAACATTTCTCCAATTTAAATACAATGATACATACTTAATTAAAACTTTTAGTCCACTTATGCTTAATTGTATGTGAGCTAAACACCCAAAAGAAACATGCTTTGTGTACTAAATATTATAAATGGCCACACAACCATAAAAATTCATGTGGCATTGGATGAAGGGAATTGTCACACAAAAATATACATTTCTTCTATTTAAACAGACCATAGTCACACCTTATTAACACTTTTGGTCACTTTATTGCTTAGTTGTATGGTGACTAAATACCCCAAAAAAAGATGCTTTAGTTGTCTAAATATTACAAAATGTTCACACACACTTCAAATTTATGTGGCCATTGGATGATCAATAGTTACACAAAATAACACTTTCTTTCAATTAAACACCATATGTCACCTTTATTAACAACTTTTGGTCACTTTAAGCCTAGTTGTAATGTGACAAATACCCAAAACAAACATTCTTTGTGTGCTAAATAATTACAAAAGGTCACCACAACCATAAATTCATGTGGCCCATTGGGATGAACAATAGACACACAAAATAACATTTCTTCACTTTAAACACCATATGGTCACACATTATTAACACATTATGTCCCGTCTGTGTTTAATTGTTTGTGACTAAATATACAAAAAAAACATGCTTGTTGGTTTGTACATTGTTAACGGTCACTAATTATACCTATTTAATCACAACAAAAAACGTAGTTACAGACACTAAACGCTTTCTTATGTGTTGACTAACTCAAATATGTGCGTTACCGGAGTGACCCCTAACGACCGCGCGACCTTATTGTCACACACGAAAATTTTGCGTGTGTGACTATATGTATATAGTCACACATTTTTGGTGTGACCAATACCACTTTTTGTACTAGTGATAGAATTCTACAAGCACACTGTTTAGAGCCTATTCTTCAACAACAAATTTCTCAACGTATGGCTCCTTCTCATCACAATGGTATGTACCGTTACTATCACCCGTACTTGAACTCAAGTGTAGGGGAACCCTCCCCTTTATCTGTTAAATAAGGGTAGAGTTAGGCTCGTGACTCGAACAAAAATAAGCGCTTCATGGGAGGCAACCCAATTTACTTTTCTCGCAATTAGGAGTGTCATGTGTGTTTATAATTCTTTACCGTTTGTTTATTTATGTTTGAACTAACTGTAATCCATGCTTTGTAGAATTATCTTTAACCTTGTCTTAATTTCAATGCAACACTTATTTGCAAAACTATATGTGAAGGAAGAATTTATCTGGCTTTTGAGCCAAATTCAAACATGTTAGATGAATTGTTTAGATTAATTCGTGTCAGTTTTGAGTCATATGATTGAATTGTTAAATCTCAGGTTTTTCATCAATTTGTACATGAATTGATGAATTAACTTATGGAGCAATTTGTACATGAATTAACTTATGGAATCAAGTGCAGGAAGTTTTTCATCAAAAACAAAAATTTCGTTTTCACAGACTGTGGAGACGGCGTCACGATTAACACGCGACGCCGTCACCATGATGCCTGTGACGGGGTCACACAAACTCTGACGGCGTCAAACGCCCAGGTTCAGAAAACTCAAAGTTTTTAATTATTTTTGAAAATAAATCTTGCACAACATTTAATATATGTATTCTCCTGTTATAAACCTACAAAAAACCTAACGAGTTTAACAATTCTCTCATCCTATCTATCGAGTCGAACCCTAAATTCATATTGTATATTGGTAAATCACACATTTTATGCTTGGTATAGTTGTCTTTGTCGTTGATTACAGGTTATATTTGATGAGAAGAAGCTTGGAAGTTTTTAGGAAGTTTCATTGGATGATTCTCGGAGGACGATTTAACCAGTTATCGCATGTTTCTTCTCCATTATTGAGTAAACCAGGGGAGTACTAGTTTCTTTTCCTTGTTTTCTTTTCCCTTTATTCGTTTTAACGGGTACTTCTAGAGAACATTGGGGACAATGTTCAACTTAAGTGTAGGGGGAAAATAATCCTTAGAAACTATTCTTTCATTTGTTATTTGCGTTGTCCTTAAAATGATGGGTAATATATCGAAACATAGCATAAGAGGTAAGTTTTACCCAAATTTAATTTTTTTTACGACACATACTGATAAAAACCGAGTATTAATAGCGTCTTATGGATAGGAATTTATAAGACTAGCACAATCTTAAGAAGTGGTCTATGAGTACACATTTATGTAAGGAAGTATTAACCCATATTCTGGTATGGGTTAAAATCCATGATGTTCTTATTCAGGTTTTCTCGGAAGATGGCCTTAGAATTATCGCGTCTCAAATCGGTAAGCCTATTATGTTGGACTTTTATACCTCCTCCATGTGCATTGAGTCATGGGGGAGAAGTAGTTTTGCCTGCTGTTTGATTGAAATTAATGCATAGGATGTTCTTAAGAAGAGTCTTACTATTGGTGTTCCATGAATTAAGGATACGGGGTTTACAATTGAAACTGTTACTATTAAGTATTAATGAAAGCCTCCTCGTTGTGACCTATGTAAGATATTTGGTCATGTTCATGAATATTGCCATAAAAAGGTGTTGATTCCTATTACTGTTGTTTCTCCTAATGTTCCTACTCCTAATGTTGAGATGACTAATGATGGATTCCAAACCATGGGTAAATAGAAGAAGAAGGGTAAATCTAAGTCTACTAATGGTGGTCAGACTGGTGGTCACTGGTAAAACAAAATTTAAGGTATGAGCCAAAGGCGACTACAAGCGTACCTAAGAAGGGATCTACTAACTTGGGTAATGCATCCAAATCATCACCTATGAAGAATCAACCTCCTAAGGCTACTATTACTTCTACTATGGAAGGTAAAATCACAATGTCTAATTCTTATGCTGCCATGGAGGATGAAAGTGATGAAAATGTAGAAAATGTGTATGATGAATCAGCTAACTTAATTCATAGTAAAACAAGTAAAAGTTCGTCTACTTTTACGACTGCTGATGGATAGCTTGTTTAGCTAAGTTGTTTGTTCTAGTTTCAATTATTAGTTGTCTCTAGAGTTGTAAGTGTTTATGGCATGTCATAAGTATTAGTTTTAGGAGTTTATCAAGCTGTTAGCTTGAGGTTAATGTGGTACTTCAGCCACATTCCATCTGTACTTATCTTTTTCGGTTTAATATACTTTACCGGAGTAACCTTTTACCCAAAAAATGTAGAGTTATAATTGCATGTCACCATACATCCACTGGATGGTGCCATAATCAATACGGTTCTAAATTTTGTTTTAAGAAATGTACGTATTTTTTGGGTAAAGGGTTTCCCCGGTAATTTATTACTCTAAAAACCAATTAAGTACAATGGACGAAGGGTTTCCCACATCTCCACCGTTACATAAGAAACCTACTTCCTTATAGGAAGGTACACAAAATAACTAGAGTATAAATGACTCACTAATTTCAAGTAATCTATTACAACTCACATTTTTCAGGTCATTTTTACATCAATAAACCCAAAACTATTTATTTAGAACCTTTACATATTTACTTTTACGTGAAACTGTTAAGTTAAATCGCGTAAACTGAAAAACAACTTTAAACGTAAACAGGCATTTAAAAATATAAGTTTACGTCAAATATATGTTATATGACTTCTATGAATATAATTTATAATTCTACCTATTTTATTTTATAATTTTTACGTAAACTATATAAACTTGCGTGGTTTTGCATGCATGCATAAATAAAAATTAATTAACACTTCACCACCTTTACATACACACATAACTACACCCTATACTATCAAAAACTACATAACCCCCCATAGTCTCATTATATTTGGCCTATGTAAAATAAAAATGTTTTACCATTTAAAAACACAACATTTCCTAAATTGCCAAGTATCGCATGTTAATAGTATCATGCACTATTTGCATCAAAAATCCCCATCCCTTTTTCCTCCTTTAGCCGCCTCCAATACACACCAAAGTCCCAAAACAAGTCTTGCCTAAATAGATCATACACATGCATGTGATCCAAGTGTTTACCATTCAACTTGTCATCTTTGTTCTTATAAATAGGAGACACCTAACTAGCTTTCATTTACACTAGCAAAAACTCACATAAACTCTCTCTTTCTCTCTAATAGTTTCGGCCAAGCAAGAAAAACAAGAAAAAAAGTTGTTTTGATAAGTTACAAGTATTTTTCAAAGAGTATTAAGGGTTTATGTTAAAAATCAAACACTATTTGGAGTTTGATACAAGTATTCTCATCATTTCATCATACTAAGGTGCACAATTCATATATATTTTAATTTCATATATTTTGTTCATATCATCTTATTTATGAAAATATATCACCACTAACTTTTGTGTTAAATAATTTTCCATAAGAAAAATAACAAAACTTTCTAAATATAATATCAAAAAGAGTTTAATTTGATTTTTCTGGTTGGGTTTTTTCGGGTCGGGCAATAACATAATAGATCACTCATAATTTCATACGTAAAACTCTAAAAAACAGTTTCTTCAGGCCCTCTGCTTGGTTTAGCATGCTTTTCGTGCTATCACCATGCTTGTCTCCTAAACATGTCAGATGATCCACGCATATCTTTGACATGGAGTCAAACTCTTTTTTCATTTCTTGGTCCAACATAAGTGAATCTGCTTGTCATACAGTTTTTCACAATTATGTTATCAGCTCCACAAGTTTTATAAACAAAGGGATTCAAGTATGATTCTAGCAAAGATTACCATTACCACATGATTTGAGATCACTGGCGTCTAATTGAAACTTTGTATCCATGGAGACGTATGCTGCAGCAATCTCCTCACTTTTTAAGTTATTTACTTAAATTGTTTCCCTGTACAAAAGATTCAGTGGTCATGAGGTCATGCGGTCATGATCATGTCAAAAATAACGGATTTTGTGATTATTTTACTAGTATATATGTATAATGAATAGTACCTTATAAACGATTCTATCTCGACCATATTTCTCTCATTAAAGCGATTGATGGCTAACTTTGTGTTATCCCAGTGTTGTAAGGAGTTCCCAACCTTGTTTGTACTGCATGTAGAGTAAGGTTAAGCTTTCTATAAACAGTATTAACTTGAGAGATACACTCCGTCCGTCCCAAATTCTTGTGCACAAACAAAAACCACACAATTTAACACGTATGCACTTTTCAACTGGTAGAGCCCCAAAATTTACCCCATAAACTTTCAAAATAACTGAAAGTGGAAAATTGTTTTGGGACAAACTAATTAGATATGTGGACAATAAAGTTTCGGGAATGTAGGAAGGGCATTTAGATTTCAATGTAATGCTTACCACTCCTCAAGGCAGTTTTCCAACAATATTTAACAACAGTAATTGAGTACCTATGATTACTACGAACTGGTTCCAACTCCAGTACCCCATTTACAATATGTAAAATTTATAGTCAGAGTGTGATCAAACAAAGCTGCAGATACAAAGCCTGTGAAGATAGTTGCAACTATTGAGGAGTACTTTTTCAAAATAGTATTTGCATGTCACAAACCATTCTTTAGGATAAGTAAATAATACTCACTAACATTATACCTGAAACAATAAATATATTTGCATGTCACAAACCATTCTTTAGGATAAGTAAACCATTTGGGGGAAGAAGCTAAGTAATTGTGTGTGAAATTGAGTGTAGATCGGTGTATATTTGTTAAAGTATAAAATAAATATATTTTTTACGAGGCATTTATTGTGAAAATTTATAATAAATATTTGTTAAAGTATAAAATATAAAATAAATAAATATATTTTTGGGTTTTTTTGCCCGGGTTATTTGGTTTTTTTTTTTTGGCAGGTTGGCTAAATGGGTTAATGGGTGTTGGCTAAATAGCTAATAAGTAGGCTATATTAAAAAAAACATTTGATTAAAATATTGTGACAACTTTGTTGTCTTTAGTATATAGTAGTAATCATGTTAGCTTATTAGTCGTATACTTAAATTCAATGGCAATGTGGTGAGAGGTGGCAAATCGGGTGAGTCGGGCGGGTTCGGGCAACGAATCAAATGGACATGGGTCAAACGGAAAAAAAAATTGATACCAAAAGACTAATATTTTCTATTGACAAAAAAATTGTTCACAAAAAAGAAAAATAACAAGAACTAGTACACCGTAGATTGATACATATGTTTTGTACGTTTTTATACATTTCGTACGTTTTGCCATGTTTTTTACGCTTTTATATGTTTTTTTTCGTTTTCTTATGTTTCGCACGTTTTCGTATATCCAAAAACGTACAAAAGCGTAAAAACGCATAAAAACGTACAAAAATGTTTAGAATTTAGTGACAAGTTTTATCGTCACTTTATGTACCAAAAAATATCCCCCGTATACTTAGTGTTGAAAATAGTGACCACTTTTAGGCTTCGTCACCAAATGTTTACGGATGACCAAATATTAGTGTCCAAAGAAAAAACTTCATGCTTTTCATAAGATGGTCGGGTGCAACAGTCCTTAAAAGGCCAATGGTGCAATAGTACCCAAGGACCCATGATTTTAGCCTAGAATTATAGCCAATTAGCTATAATAAATTGTAGCTAATATTTCTCTTAATTATACCAAAATTTTAAAATGCATAGAAAAAAATGTAACAGAAGAGCGAAACTTGGAAACGATATAAAAAGTGGTGCATAAGCATTATACTTCTGTTTTTCTAATTAATATACGGAGAAATTTATAAAATCTTAAGATGAATCAAATAACAACTAGAACAAAATATACGTACTAGCAATGAAAACATCATTACCTCTTCCCCATTTTATTTACAAAAAAGAAACAAGTAGGGCAAGTGGTAAGCGGCGATCGTTATTTGCATAAAATGCAGCTCTTAGACTTATGAGACCGGTCAAGACATTAATCGACAAGTAATAATGTCAAGAGCATGTTTAGTTCTCATCTTATGCCTCGGGTCCAAGGTCTGACTAAGCATACTCGAATTAAGTCGACCAAGCAAGAACGTGCAAAAATCACCAGACCAGTGAGCAAAATTCGCCATAGGTTGGAATGACCTTAAGGTCAAACACACGCCTTGCGTTTCTTCTTGAACTCGAACCAAACAAACCCTTAATAAAGGTTTAAACACTAATTCGTCACATTGGAGGAATCACCAAACAACCACCAGGCGTACCTTGAATCGTCAAGCACGGAGATCAAGCAAAAATGGGAAAAACCCTTAAACCGCGGTTTAGGGTAAATCGCTGGAATCCCTAAATCAGGTGATTTAGGGAGGCGATTCAAGCCAAATAAACCCTTTTAGGGTTTCGGCGATTTAGGGTCTAAGGGAGAGGGAGAGAACCGATTTCTTGAGTGGTTTTGGAGAGGATTAAATGTAGAATGAGGGATATGGGGTGTGTTTATATAGGCACCCCAATAACCCTAAATCTTGTTCACCAAGTTTGATTTAATTCTATAATTAAACAAACTCCACCTCCTTCCTTTTTTTCTTCTCCCAACCGAACAAACACCCCTTCTAGATCCTTCATGGGTTTCGGCCAAACAAGGGGTTCCCACAAGGCTTTGTTCAGTTTAGTCCTTGGTTCTATAATTAGAATATTATATATAATTAATTAAACAAGTGTAGTAAATAATTAAATAACTATTTAAAGATAAATCGTGAAGTAAACATACTTTTCGTATTTAACGTGTGTGCCCCCAATAGGCTCACGTATTTCTAATCTTATTTAGCGAAACCAACTACCATTTTCCAACAAAGATCCTTCACAAGAAAATGAGATGAAAAAATTCAACAAAAACCAGGTTAGATTTATATAATTTTGCAATAGATATCAAATTATTTCTTAAACTCGGAACACATAAAACATCGGACAGGCTAAGTGGTCTATGAGATGTATTAATTTTTGTTTGACCAATATGTGAAATAGAAAGACTTTTACCGTTACCCAAGAGTATCTCGTCTGGTCCTCCGTAGTTTGTGCATTCATTTGTTCAGAATTCATAACGGTAATATTGTTCTCCCTTAACAACCTTGCGAGCTTTCTAAAATCAGATGTTGCGTGACCTGCAATTTCATAAAACTGGCAAGACAAATCTGCTCGATAGGAACGATTACCATTTTGACTTTGCCATGGACGATAAGAACGGTTACCATAACCACCTCGAGATTTTCGATTGTTAGAGTTATATGCTTGAAATGATTTCTGAAATTGTGGTGCCTTGGAATTCCGCCTATGAGTTGCATTGATAGTGGGAATAACAGGAAGAGACGCTGAATCTTTTTCCTTAATCATTCTTTCAAAATCAGTGAGTTTTTCAATAACTCTGCATATGTAATAGGTGATTCACGAACCTTTATGGCTGCAATAATAGAGTTGTACTCATCTCCTAGTTGAGTGATAATATGAACAACCAGGTCTTCTGTAACAAATGGATGATTATAAAGCAAGAAATTTATAACCATTAAATAGCAGAGATGATTTTT
Source organism: Tanacetum coccineum (assembly GCA_026074375.1). Taxonomy (NCBI): domain Eukaryota; kingdom Viridiplantae; phylum Streptophyta; class Magnoliopsida; order Asterales; family Asteraceae; genus Tanacetum; species Tanacetum coccineum. The sequence goes on from BQNB010040694.1 coordinate 22,880, forward strand.
GAAACTCTTATCTCATAATATTCCTAATGAAAAAATAATTGTGTGGGTTGCTAGACTTTGCCAATTATAGGTATAAGTGTTAGGTGCTACTCCGACTCCCAAGTGGGAGCTGTTGGATTATGGTAGTCGAATTAGCACGAATACATTACGAATATGTGAGCCTATTGGGGGCACACACGTTAATACACGGAGAATGTATTTTATACTTCACAATATTAAAACCACAAGGACTAAACCGATTAAGTTACAAACTTGTAAAAGCTGGAAATTGAATAAAGTATATTCCAAGAGGTTTCCAGGTTCGGTTAGGATAAGGAGGAAAAGGGAGAGTTGTGATTAGAATAGGATTTGTTTCCTAAGTTATCTATGCTAGGGTATAAGGGCTATAAATACCTATACCCCTAATTCACTTCATACGACACACAACTCCTAAAATCCCTAAAACCATATTCGGCTTTCCTCTTATTTTTCTCTCCACCGATTTCTACAAAACCCTTAAAGGGTTCTTTTGGTTTTCGGTATCATCCCACAACCGAACTCGGTTAAACCACAAAGGTTTAATCGATTCCATCTTGTTTCCTCCTTGCTCTACACTCAAGAGTTATACACGAGGTGTTTGTTTGATCTCTTGTTTGAAGTAAAAACCCCAAATAGGGTTTCGGGTTTGGTTGAATTCGGTTCTTGGAATTCGGAGGTAATTAGGGTTTTAATCTCTAATTCGGTGATTGGTTTTCGGTTACAAGTCAAGTGTTTGTTTGGTAATCGGGTTATTATACAAAGGTTGTTTGTTTGTGAAGTTAAGTCTAGCAAGCTTAATATATTCGGTTGACGTGATTGTGTGAGCAACCGTAGAGGCGATTGTTTTAGTCGCTTAATTTGTTTTCTTGATCAAATTGCTGAGAGGTGCGCTTACTATTTACTTTTCATGTACGTGTTAACTATATGCTATTGCTAGGTCCTATCCGTTGCGTACTCGTAGCTACTTGGTTAGCTAGATAATAAATCCCAACAGTGGCATCACGAGTCAACTCGTTTTAGCTTTATGGGTTACACGTTTTATGTTTTAATTATACGCCTAGTTTACATGCCTATTATTAAAACATATGCTATGATCTGCTGCGTTTGATATTTTATTTATGTTTTACTAGAAAAATATGACAATAATATTTAGATTCTTGCCATAAGATAAATAAAATATGTAGATATTGATCTTGAAAACTATTAAAAGTTAATATAGGTTAAAAAGGAAAATTAAAATTGTTAATTTAGCTTGTATGATTCCTTTTTAATTATTGTCTATTCCGGCTATAAGACCCACTCAATCACAATATGTGGTGAATGGGGCAATCTAGGCACTTTAGCAGAAAACCTAGTGAGGGTCTTATGGTTCTCCATTTGGGGAAGACTCGCGAGAGAACTCGGATTTTACATGTTTACTTGTATGCTTAATGTCATCTTTTGTATTATGAATCTTGTATGCATGATTATTTATTGCTACTAGTGTACACGCCTAAATAAATATGCCATATGTTTTAAAAGATGATTTTAATGTAGGTCTATTAATTTTACACGCATAATGTATGCTCATAGTGACCAACCATTTGTTTCGTGGAAAACTGTTTTTGTGAAAATTAATAAGACGTTAAACTATTGAAACTTGTTTTTCATGAATTAAAAACTGGACGCTATGGACTCATGGGAAGTATGGCTCATCCACTAGAACAAACTATAAGAGAAGTTTAAGGCGGGTTGTTTTTACGTAATTCCCTAAAGAAATAAGGTTTTTAATACGCTTCGCGCTGACCTGTTTCTCCGCTTCTTTGCGAGTTCGATTGGAGTTACCGTGAACCATGGCATGTCACTACAGTGTCATTATTAAAAGTTTTTAAAATTAGTGTTACAAAGTTGTTTACATGCTTCTTTGTACACGTTTTGACACATTTATGTGTATACCCCTAGTAAAATTTTAAGTCTATGCCAGCCAACCTAGAACACGTGCAATTGGTTTGACCGCTTTGGTCAGACCTTAGGGCCCTACCAACCCATGGTGAATTTCGTGTACTGGTCAGACCTCTAACAATTTTTACAAGTTCTTGCTTGGTCGACTTAATTCGAGTAGGCTTGGTCAGACCTTGGACCCGAGGCATAAGATGATACTAAACATGCTCTTAACATTATTACTTGCTTACTAATGTTTTGACCAGTATCATATACCTAAGAGTTGCATTAAAATGCAATTAACGCTCGACGCTTACCTCTTGCCCCACTTGTTTACGCCCTGGTCAGACCTTTGGTAATAAGTGGGAGGTCAAGTTGGATCTTAGTCTTAATTAGTAAATTAATTGGGTAGTTAATTCTATTAAGAATTTAATTATCGAAAATACTAATTGTTTGAACTTTTTATATTGTAGATGACTACCTCAGTCGGAAACAATTCGGTATTCAGGAGTTTCTTTTTCTTTAAAAGACAAACATAGTCTCTTTTCCTAGTAAGAAAAGTGAGACCACTTCCTATCTATAATCATTTGGTTGACAAATAAGATGAAGATTAAAATTAAAAATTTCAATTACAATAAAACTCATTTACTGTCTTCTATATACCCTTCTTTTCGTCCTTTAATCATTGAAAGATAAAATATTTTTAGTAACTAGAGAACATTTTTGTCTATAGCTACCAAAAAAAATTCACAATCTGCATTTGTCACGATGTATTGTTTAAACCGCAATGAGTATATAAATTACCTAGCATTCTCTACTCGCATTTTTCTTAGACTCGTATTATTCCTTAAGGTGCTAAAAACCCTTGTGGCCATGTTAGACGATAAAGGAGGAAATTGGAATATTAATATTTACCAAGTTAAAAGAGAAGCATGAATGCTAGTCCCTCATCTACAAAAGTAGAATTTCATATTCCTCGCTACCATATACCTAAATACTTAGCTACTTTTGTAGCAATCTAAAAGAATAGGAAAGTAAATAAATTTGCTATTTGATTTATATACAGTGATGTAGCACTTACAAATGTTGAAACAAATCCAATGAGAGGTTTATGCATTATTTATTACTGAAATTACATTCTTGTAATGTGTCAAAATACAGTGGGAGCTTATACAAGATTTATTTTCTGGTTAGTTACCCAATTTTACTAGCTTGCATTGAAATAATTAATTACTTCCGAATATGAACAAAACACATGTTTAAGTAAGATTGTAGCATATTTTATTATATATGATAACAAGTTCCATATCTCATGTTGCTTTCCAAAACGTTTATATTATTATAGAATAAAACATCCAATAATCCTTATTAAACATTATAGTTTGAAATCTAACTTGTCAATAACTATGACACTAATCCTATTATTTTATAGCAACTGGCGTGCTTGTAGCGCTTATTAATTTGACACAACCTTAGATAATGTTGTCCCATACACAAGTGGGAGAAATCTTAAATGTGTGCAAGGAACAACATATAACAATATGATTATTGGTTTCTCTTGACCGCAAGGTAAGGAAGCTAATCAATCTCTAGGACTAAACCACCAATGTTGTTGCCCTAGTACAATAAATGTCAAAGATATACTTAGGAGGCTACTTCATCATTTGACTACTTGTTTTTAGTCCGATAAACTTATGGTTAAATTAAATAATCATTACTTAATGAAGTACATCAAGTTAACTTGAACTTACGAATGGAACTCCCCCCCCAAAGAGTGTCGTTCATGAATTACTATTAGTTAGTATAATTATGTTTACTTATGGTATAGACATAAATAAAGTTTTTTGAATTTATCAATGACTCAAACATAAAGAACGTATAATATTGTATATTTCTTCTTGTTAAACACATATAACAGATGTACCTTGAATTATTTCTGTAAGACTTTTATGAGCGCGCGAGTGTATACGCCTTGAACATGTTGGGGGGGGTAGGTGGGGGGGGTGTGGCGGGTGGGGGTGGGGGGGGGGGGGGGGGGGTGTGTGGGGGGGGGGGTTGGGGGGGGGGGGGGGTGTTGGGTGGGGGTGTAGGATTGGTTGGGTGTGGTTGGTTGGTAAGGGGGAGGGGGGGGTATTTGTTTTATTTAGGGATTTTTTGATGGTTTTGTCTTTTGGAAATATTTCAAGGAGACCAAAGTAATTCATTATTAACTCTAATGTTCAAATCATGTATTTCAAGAATACAGAACATGTATAGTTGATACGGGTACAGTCTCTCGAATAATTCAAGCGACAGTATCATAGTGTTGAAAATTCACTGTGATTAACAAAATACATAACAATTTACTACTTACTTATGTAATTACGGATCAATGGATAAATTCACCCTCCTTTTATTTTATACCGTCTTACCAAGAAACATAAGTATACTAATAAAGTAATCATGAATCGCAGAACTATTGAGTTCACATTGATCCACCAGACCTATACAAATTTGTATAATTTCAGTTAATTGTGTACTTCATTAAGTATGATTATTAATTTGAAACATAATTCTGATATGATTGTCCTATGTTACTCATCATCATAATAACATACTGACGTTCAAACCCATGCAAAGATCCGTTGAGCATTTTCAAAGACTTAAAATGTATAATCGACATGTTTTTTTTTCTTGTAAACAAAGAACATGGATTCTTGAAATTGTTATGTCTTCTTTGTGAACACAAATGAACATGAGTTTCCTTGCTTAATTCAAGAATATATACATTATAGCATGCAACTTGGTTTTTAAGAAAATATTGGTATTCATTTTGGTATTGACCCAAGTGACAAGCATTTGACCAAAAGAGAATTAAGTTATCTTATGGAATTTTGATGTAGTCTCACAATTCCAATACTCATAGAATACCACATTATTATGGTGTGTCTAATGTGTTGAAACAAACTATATTTATATTGTTTGATTCATGATAGCTTGAATTGCTCTACCTCCAAAATCGATTAAGGTTAGAAAATTACGTGTGTCATGGATACACTCAATATAGTTCCAACCAAGAAGGTAATCAAGACATGATCTTTGGATTGAGTTGAATCCCATTATGTTTTGATTAAAGTTTTAAAAAAATTTAAAATCTTGTGAAGCATATTATTAACAAGCTAGAGATGAGAACTTAAAATGTGTTAGTGTTTTCACAATTAAGAACAATCATTGTTGCTTAAATACTTAGTATTTAGAGAAGTATCTCTTTTTACAAAAGTAAGTGGGAGCATCTATAGATCTTGAAGATATTCAAGAACAAAATGCATAACCTTCTAAATCCACTTGCTAATGTCACACTAAGGTTTAACATGGAAATGTCGAACCAAAGTATATTAGAACTCACATTCATAAATCCACAACGATGCCTCATCACTTGATTGATATTGTAATATCAATGCTGAGGAATATAAATTGGAGGATCATTTCAAACCTGCTAATTGCTAAGATACATTATCACATCTTGAATCTAATAAAGGTCTTAGAATTATGAATGTAAAGATGCAGTCCTTAAAAGGCAATCAAGATTTGAGCTTAATTGATCTTTCACCAAAATAAAAAAACCTGTGAGGTTAGAATGAGTTTCTTTTGAATAAATGCTCCTAAGGACAAAATTGTATACATATTAATACCTGACTAATGATAAGAATTTTGATCTTACTCAAGCAATTGACTATGATTAAATCTTTTTTTTCTACACGCATTAATTATATAAAGATAACTAATTGTCATACATGTTTTCTTGAATCTGAAATATGGCAAATTAAAGATCATAACTATTTCCTTAATGATTACCTTGCGAGGACGATGTGTAATCATAAAGGGTTATGAGTCTATATTTGTAATATGACAATTAAGTTTTATAACTCTTTTCCTTAATGATTACTTTTGCGAGGATGGTGTGTAATCAAAACAAAAAGGGGATTAAAAGTCAATATCAATCTTAAAATATACAAGATTTAATGAATCCAAGTATGGATTGAATCATGCATCTAGGAGCTGAGATCTTGAATTTAAATTACAATATGATTCTGATTAAATTAAGATGACTCCTGAGTACACTTGACATTGAGTGGGAGCACCATGTTGTTTTCTTAAATTCGTATGTTGAAAGTATCATTCCACATAAGCTAGATATTAATCTTTAAGATTGGAATGAAACTTCACTTGGGAATTTAGGATAAAACAAAGGATCTTGGAATAAATGTTTATTAAGGTAAACATATGCGGAAATTAAGTCCAACACAAATGCAATATGTTGTTGAAGCAAGTCTTAAAAGATATATTTCACTTGAGATAATTTAGTACATGGATGGAAACCTTGTGTTTTTAAACTAAGGATTCATCATGTATATAAATATTTTATTGCGTATGAGACTGATTGTTACTTTTGCACGGGAGCAAGATGAGCTAACAACAACAATATCTAATTGAGGGTGATTACATGACTATTAAAAAAATGTTTACGAATTATATAAGGCATAGTGTTGTTTGTGTACACACGATGCTAGAGAATAATCAATCCTAGTTAAAGTAGGATTTCATTTTTTATGATAGATCTACTAACTAGTATATGATCAGACTAAAACATTGTTGCATTACACATTAAAGATGATAAAACTTTACATTTTAAGAAGTGTAAAATGACTATTTGAGGCGGGGGGAGCGGTGGGTGTGAGATGTTGTATGACTCAACTACCCTAAAAATGTACTATTACCTTGTCCATACTATGACTCTTTGCGAATAGTAAAAAGCATGTGAACAATAATACACTCAACTTATTATTCCAAATCTTTCACAAATTATTGAAATTTGAAACAAGTAATCGTAAAGTAAAACTCAGATGACTATTTAGTTTCTTGCAAAAGAAAATTTGAGATATGTTTGGTAACATAGACTTCAACTTACTGAACAAGTCTCTTGCATATCTGTTTTACTTAGTATTTGGATAATTTGGGATTGTAAGACAATTTTTACTTTCTGATGAATAAAGATACTTGGTATTTGTTCTTCATTCATATAAAAATTGTTATCCTATATTTGCATGTTTAATCCATGAATGATTTCTTATCATTCTAAATATGTCCATTGTCGGTTAACAATATATGAATATTGTTATGTAAGGCAAATTTGAGTGTTGGTTATATTCCGTGAATATATGGATTTGTTCCCACCAAACTCATATGTATTCACAAGGGATGCATATTGGATACCCCAACCTTCGATCATTTACTCTTGGATCCATGTCATGAGTAAAATGTCGAAAATGGTTTAAAATCGTCCTTAGACTTGAGATGCAAGCAAGTTATGTATGTGTGGAATCCTTCTCTCTCTCTAGATTATAGTCAAACGCTATCCTGAAATATGGTAGTCATAAAGGCTATTTTTGGGAGTGTATGTGAAGCAGCATCCACAACACTTGTAGTCAATAAGGATTTGTTCCTCCACTTGATATGTGCAAAAAGATACCATTGGGCCCTTTCCAGATTTAATCAGATAATTGTATGGCCGTACCCAAAGGGTAATGCAAGATGATTCTTGATTACATTTGGTATATCTGAATTATTTCTATAATGAGAAACATAATGTTAAACTATATGGAATGACTTAGGATCCATATCAATGGTTTAACGGTATCTGTAACAAATGGATGATTATAAAGCAAGTAATTTATAACCATTAATAGCTGAGATTATTCTTGAAACTATTATCTCATAATATTCCTAATGTAAACATAATTGTGTGGGTTGCTAGACTTTGCCAATTATAGGTATAAGTGTTAGGTGCTACTCCAACTCTCAAGTAGGAGCTGTTGGGTTATGGTAGTCGGCTAGCACGTATACATTACGAATATGTGAGCCTATTGGGGGCACATACGTTAAGACAAGAAGAGTATGTTTATTATGTATTTAATATATATAACACGCTTATATTTATTAAATATATAGTATACTTCACGAAATATATTTAACGATTATTAGTTTAACCGTTCGACGTTATAAACTAATTAATACACGTTAAATACAAAGAGAAGGACTTAGATGTCGAAAACCGAAACTCACGGGACTCCTTCCTTAATGGCCGGTCCATAATAGTAACTAGGAGGGGGTGTGTTTGTCGATTTTTAGAACTTGAGGAGGTGACTAACTAAACTTGGAGGACAAGTTGTTGTGCTATAAAAACACCCTCGCTCCTCATTCTTGAAGATCGACACAATTATATATCCCTAAACCGAAACCTTTTTGGTTCGTTTTTTTTCCCACTCGCAAACAATATGTCACAGTAACCAAAAACTCTATATTGTTTATATTCGTCCATATGATGCAAGATGCGATAAACTTAATCCAAAAGAGATAGTTTGCATGCACTTACATATACATGTATTTATACATACAATTGTTAACTATGCATCCACTTATTACATATATCTCTTTTGTATACTGATTCAAACGTATTTAAGGTTTGAATCGGTATTTGGTTTTCGTGTTCTATTTGTTCGACAACAATAAAATAAAGACAGCCCACCTTAAGGTTTTTTGGTCCCTTGGTTTCTCTTTTAACCAAATTCGATCCAACCCTTATTATGGTTCTTTGATTTTCGGTTCATTACAAAGGTTGTTGGATTTTCGGTACAAGCTACTAGGTAAGCTTACACTTGGTGTTTGGAGCTCGTGAAGTTACGACTAGCATTGTTGCGTACTTGTTCGACGTGTTGTGTGAGCAACCGTAGAGGCGATTGTTTTAGTCACTTAATTCGTTTTCTTGATCAATTGGCTAAGAGGTACGCGTTTTCTATTTAGTTCTTATTATGTGTTAACCTATATGCTATTACTAGATCCATCCGTTGCGTACTCGTAGCTAATTGGTTACCTAGATTGCTAAATCCCAACAGTGGCATCACGAGTCAACTCGTTTTAGTTTTATGGGTTACACGTTTTTGTTTTAATCATACGCCTAGTTAACATGCCTATTATTAAAACATATGCTATGATCTCTGCTGCGTTTGATATTTTATTTATGTTTTACTAGAAAAATATGACAATAATATTTAGATTCTTGCCATAAGATAAATAAAATATGTAGATATTGATCTTGAAAACTATTAAAAGTTAATATAGATTAAAAAGGAAAATTAAAATTGTTAATTTAGCTTGTATGATTCCTTTTTGATTATTGTCTATTCCGGCTATAAGACCCACTCAATCACAATTATGTGGTGTATGGGGCGATCTAGGTACTTTAGCAGAAAACCTAGTGAGGGTCTTATGGTTCTCCATTTGGAGAAGACTCATGAGAGAACTCGGATTTTACATGTTTACTTGTATGCTTAATGTCATCTTTTGTATTATGAATCCATGTATGCATGATTATTTATTGTCTAATCGTTTACACGCCTAAATAAATATGTCATATGTATAAAAAGATGATGTTGATGTATGTCAATTAATTTTACACGCCTAATGCATGCTCATAGTGACCAACCATTTGTTTCGTGGAAAACTGTTTTTGTGAAAAATTAATAAGACGTTAAACTAATGAAACTTGTTTTTTCATGAATTAAAAACCGGACGCTATGGACTCATGGGACGTACGGCTCATCCACTAGAACAAACTATAAGAGAAGTTTAAGGCGGGTTGTTTTTACGTAATTCCCTAAAGAAATAAGGTTTTTTATATGCTTCGCGCTGACCTGTTTCTCCGCTTCTTTGCGAGTTTGATTGGAGTTACCGTGAACCATGGCATGTCACTACAGTGTCATTATTAAAGGTTTTTAAAATCAGTGATACAAAGTTGTTTTGCATGCTTCTTTGTACACGCTTTTAACACATTTATGTGCATACCCCTTAGAAAATTTTAAGTCTATGCAAGCCAACCATAGAACACGTGCAATTGGTTTGACTACTTTGGTCAGACCTTAGAGCCCTACCAACCCATGGCGAACTTTCGTTCACGGATCGTGTCAGACCTTTGAACGATTTTGCAAGTTCTTGCTTGGTCGACTTAATTCGGTAGGCTGGTCAGACCTTTGAACCCGAGGCCATAAGATAGATACTAAACATGCTCTTAAACCTTATTACATGTTTTATCTAAGTTTTTGACAAGTACATAAATCAAAGAGATTGCATTTGTAAATGCATTTAACGCTCGACGCTTACCTCTTGCCCCACTTGTTTACGCCCTGGGTCATACCTTTGTAATAATTGAGAGGGTTCACGTTGGATCTTAGTCCTTAATTAGTAAATAATGGGTATTAATTCTATTAAGAATTTTAAATATACCGAAAATAACTAAAGTTGACTTCCTATGTTTCTGATTAATTGTGTTTTGCAACATAATTCGTAAACGAAAGTTTGTTTTTCTTTAAAAGACAAACATAGTCTCTTTTCCTAGTAAGAAAAGTGAGACCACTTCCTATCTATAATCATTTGGTTGACAAATAAGATGAAGATTAAAATTAAAAATTTCAATTACAATAAAACTCATTTACTGTCTTCTATATACCCTTCTTTTCGTCCTTTAATCATTGAAAGATAAAATATTTTTAGTAACTAGAGAACATTTTTGTCTATAGCTACCAAAAAAAATTCACAATCTGCATTTGTCACGATGTATTGTTTAAACCGCAATGAGTATATAAATTACCTAGCATTCTCTACTCGCATTTTTCTTAGACTCGTATTATTCCTTAAGGTGCTAAAAACCCTTGTGGCCATGTTAGACGATAAAGGAGGAAATTGGAATATTAATATTTACCAAGTTAAAAGAGAAGCATGAATGCTAGTCCCTCATCTACAAAAGTAGAATTTCATATTCCTCGCTACCATATACCTAAATACTTAGCTACTTTTGTAGCAATCTAAAAGAATAGGAAAGTAAATAAATTTGCTATTTGATTTATATACAGTGATGTAGCACTTACAAATGTTGAAACAAATCCAATGAGAGGTTTATGCATTATTTATTACTGAAATTACATTCTTGTAATGTGTCAAAATACAGTGGGAGCTTATACAAGATTTATTTTCTGGTTAGTTACCCAATTTTACTAGCTTGCATTGAAATAATTAATTACTTCCGAATATGAACAAAACACATGTTTAAGTAAGATTGTAGCATATTTTATTATATATGATAACAAGTTCCATATCTCATGTTGCTTTCCAAAACGTTTATATTATTATAGAATAAAACATCCAATAATCCTTATTAAACATTATAGTTTGAAATCTAACTTGTCAATAACTATGACACTAATCCTATTATTTTATAGCAACTGGCGTGCTTGTAGCGCTTATTAATTTGACACAACCTTAGATAATGTTGTCCCATACACAAGTGGGAGAAATCTTAAATGTGTGCAAGGAACAACATATAACAATATGATTATTGGTTTCTCTTGACCGCAAGGTAAGGAAGCTAATCAATCTCTAGGACTAAACCACCAATGTTGTTGCCCTAGTACAATAAATGTCAAAGATATACTTAGGAGGCTACTTCATCATTTGACTACTTGTTTTTAGTCCGATAAACTTATGGTTAAATTAAATAATCATTACTTAATGAAGTACATCAAGTTAACTTGAACTTACGAATGGAACTCCCCCCCCAAAGAGTGTCGTTCATGAATTACTATTAGTTAGTATAATTATGTTTACTTATGGTATAGACATAAATAAAGTTTTTTGAATTTATCAATGACTCAAACATAAAGAACGTATAATATTGTATATTTCTTCTTGTTAAACACATATAACAGATGTACCTTGAATTATTTCTGTAAGACTTTTATGAGCGCGCGAGTGTATACGCCTTGAACATGTTGGGGGGGGTAGGTGGGGGGGGTGTGGCGGGTGGGGGTGGGGGGGGGGGGGGGGGGGTGTGTGGGGGGGGGGGTTGGGGGGGGGGGGGGGTGTTGGGTGGGGGTGTAGGATTGGTTGGGTGTGGTTGGTTGGTAAGGGGGAGGGGGGGGTATTTGTTTTATTTAGGGATTTTTTGATGGTTTTGTCTTTTGGAAATATTTCAAGGAGACCAAAGTAATTCATTATTAACTCTAATGTTCAAATCATGTATTTCAAGAATACAGAACATGTATAGTTGATACGGGTACAGTCTCTCGAATAATTCAAGCGACAGTATCATAGTGTTGAAAATTCACTGTGATTAACAAAATACATAACAATTTACTACTTACTTATGTAATTACGGATCAATGGATAAATTCACCCTCCTTTTATTTTATACCGTCTTACCAAGAAACATAAGTATACTAATAAAGTAATCATGAATCGCAGAACTATTGAGTTCACATTGATCCACCAGACCTATACAAATTTGTATAATTTCAGTTAATTGTGTACTTCATTAAGTATGATTATTAATTTGAAACATAATTCTGATATGATTGTCCTATGTTACTCATCATCATAATAACATACTGACGTTCAAACCCATGCAAAGATCCGTTGAGCATTTTCAAAGACTTAAAATGTATAATCGACATGTTTTTTTTTCTTGTAAACAAAGAACATGGATTCTTGAAATTGTTATGTCTTCTTTGTGAACACAAATGAACATGAGTTTCCTTGCTTAATTCAAGAATATATACATTATAGCATGCAACTTGGTTTTTAAGAAAATATTGGTATTCATTTTGGTATTGACCCAAGTGACAAGCATTGACCAAAAGAGAATTAAGGTAATCTCATGGAATTTTTGATGTAGTCTCCACAATTCCAATACTCATAGAATAACCAAATTATTATGGTGTGTCCTGAATGTGTTTTAAAACAAACGTATATTTATATTGTTTGATTCATGATAGCTTGGAAATTGCCTACCTACCAAAATCGACAAGGTTATAAAATGCGTGTGTCATGGATACACTCAATATAGTTCCAACCAAGAAGGTAATCAAGACATGATCTTTGGATTGAGTTTAATCCCATTATGTTTTGATTAAAGTTTTAAAAAAATTTAAAATCTTGTGAAGCATATTATTAACAAGCTAGAGATGAGAACTTAAAATGTGTTAGTTTTTCCTAATTATGAATAAAAAATGAAAACAATCATTGTTGCTTAAATACTTAGTATTTAGAGAAGTATCTCTTTTTACAAAAGTAAGTGGGAGCATCTATAGATCTTGAAGATATTCAAGAACAAAATGCATAACTTCCGAAATCTACTTGCAAATGTCCACACTAAGTTTTTTTAACATGGAAATGACGAACCAAAAGTGTATTAGAACTCACATTCATAAACCCACAACGATGCCTCATCACTTGATTGATATTGTAATATCAATGCTGAGGAATATAAATTGGAGGATCATTTCAAACCTGCTAATTGCTAAGATACATTATCACATCTTGAATCTAATAAAGGTCTTAGAATTATGAATGTAAAGATGCAGTCCTTAAAAGGCAATCAAGATTTGAGCTTGATTGATCTTTCACCAAAATAAAAAAACCTGTGAGGTTAGAATGAGTTTCTTTTGAATAAATGCTCATAAGGACAAAATTGTATACATATTAATACCTGACTAATGATAAGAATTTTGATCTTACTCAAGCAATTGACTATGATTAAATCTTTCTTTTTCCTACACGCATTAATATAAACAAATACTAATTGTCAACAGGTGTTTTTCTGAATCTAAAATAAGGCAAATTAAGGATCATAACTCTTTCCTTAATGATTACCTTGCGAGGACGATGTGTAATCATAAAGGGTTATGAGTCTATATTTGTAATATGACAATTAAGTTTTATAACTCTTTTCCTTAATGATTACTTTTGCGAGGACGGTGTGTAATCAAAACAAAAAGGGGATTAAAAGTCAATATCAATCTTAAAATATACAAGATTTAATGAATCCAAGTATGGATTGAATCATGCATCTAGGAGCTGAGATCTTGAATTTAAATTACAATATGATTCTGATTAAATATAAATTGACTCCTGAGTAACACTTGTATAGAGTGGGATCACCATTTTGTTTTTCTTAAATTCGATGTTATATAAAAGTATCATTCCACATAAGCTAGATATTAATCCTTAAGATTGGAATGAAACTTCACTTGGGAATTTAGGATAAAACAAAGGATCTTGGAATAAATGTTTATTAAGTTAAACATATGCGGAAATTAAGTCCAACACAAATGCAATATGTTGTTGAAGCAAGTCTTAAAAGATATATTTCACTTGAGATAATTTAGTACATGGATGGAAACCTTGTGTTTTTAAACTAAGGATTCATCATGTATATATATATTTTATTGTGTATGAGATTGATTGTTACTTTTGCACGGGAGCAAGATGAGCTAACAACAACAATATCTAATTGAGAGTGATTACATTACTATTAAAAAAAATGTTTACGAATTATATAAGGCATAGTGTTGTTTGTGTACACACGATGCTAAGAATAATCAATCCTATTTAAATAGGATTCAATTTTTATGATAGATCTACTAACTAGTATATGATCAGACTAAAACATTGTTGCATTACACATTAAAGATGATAAAACTTTACATTTTAAGAAGTGTAAAATGACTATTTGAGGCGGGGGGAGCGGTGGGTGTGAGATGTTGTATGACTCAACTACCCTAAAAATGTACTATTACCTTGTCCATACTATGACTCTTTGCGAATAGTAAAAAGCATGTGAACAATAATACACTCAACTTATTATTCCAAATCTTTCACAAATTATTGAAATTTGAAACAAGTAATCGTAAAGTAAAACTCAGATGACTATTTAGTTTCTTGCAAAAGAAAATTTGAGATATGTTTGGTAACATAGACTTCAACTTACTGAACAAGTCTCTTGCATATCTGTTTTACTTAGTATTTGGATAATTTGGGATTGTAAGACAATTTTTACTTTCTGATGAATAAAGATACTTGGTATTTGTTCTTCATTCATATAAAAATTGTTATCCTATATTTGCATGTTTAATCCTTGAATGATTTCTTATCATTCTAAATATGTCCATTGTCGGTTAACAATATAGGAATATTGTTATGTAAGGCAAATGTGAGTGTTGGTTATATTCTGTGAATATATGGATTTGTTCCCACCAAACTCATATGTATTCACAAGGGATGCATATTGGATACCCCAACCTTCGATCATTTACTTTTGGATCCATGTCATGAGTAAAATGTCGAAAATGGTTTAAAAATCGTCCTTAGACTTGAGAGTGCAAGCAAGTTATGTATGTGTGGAATCCTTCTCTCTCTCTAGATTATATTCAAACGCTTCCCTGAAATATGGTAGTCATAAAGGCTATTTTTAGGAGTGTATGTGAAGCAACATCCACAACACTTGTAGTCAATAAAGAATTTGTTCCTCCACTTGATATGTGCAGAAAGATACCATTGGCCCTCTCCAGATTTAATCAGATAATTGTATGGCCGTACCCAAAAGGTAATGCAAGATGATTCTTGTTTACATTTGGTATATCTGAATTATTTCTATAATGAGAAACATAATGTTAAACTATATGGATGACTTAGATCCATACCATGGGGTTTAACGGTATCTGTAACAAAGGGATGATATATGAAAGCAAGTAATTTTATAACCATGTAATAGCTGAGAATATTTTGAAACATTATCTCATAATATTCCAATGTAGAACATAATTGTGTGGGGTTGCTAGACTTTCCCAATTATAGGTAAAAGTGTAGGTGCCTACTCCAACTCCCAAGTGAGGAGCTGTTTGGTTGTGGTAGTCGGCAACACTATACGTTACAAAATATGTGAAGCCTAATTGGGGCACACACGTTAAGACAAGAAGAGTATGTTTATTATGTATTTAATATATATAACACGCTTATATTTATTAAATATATAGTATACTTCACGAAATATATTTAACGATTATTAGTTTAACCGTTCGAAGTATGAACCTAAACAATACACTTAAATACAACAGAGAAGGACTTAGATTCGAAACCAAAACTCACGGGACTCCTTCCATAATGCCGGTCCATAATAGGTTACTAGAGGGGTTGTCCTTTGTCGATTTTCAGAAACTAGAGGATGGTGACCTACTAAACTTCGAGACAAGTTGTTGTGCATAAAAAAACAGCCACTCGCTCTCATTCTGAAGATCGACATCTCTCTCTTATATATCCTCAACCGAAACCTTTTTGGTTCGCTTTTTTTCCCACTCGCAAACAATATGTCATAGTAACCAAAAACTCTATATTGTTTATATTCGTCCATATGATGCAAGATGCGATAAACTTAATCCAAAAGAGATAGTTTGCATGCACTTACGTATACATGTATTTATACATACAATTGTTAACTATGCATCCACATATAACATATATCTCATTTGTATACTGATTCAAACGTATTTTCGGTTTTCGTGTTCTATTTGTTCGACAACACTAAAGCGAAAATGAAACCCCACCTTAGGTTTTTATTATGTGCCCTTTGGTTCTCTATAAGAACCAACAATTCGATCCAACCCTTATTATGGTTCTTTGATTTTCGGTTCATTACAAAGGTTGTTGGATTTTCGGTACAAGCTACTAGGTAAGCTTACACTCGGTGTTTGGAGCTCGTGAAGTTACGACTAGCATTGTTGCGTACTTGTTCGACGTGTTGTGTGAGCAACCGTAGAGGCGATTGTTTTAGTCTCTTAATTCGTTTTCTTGATCAATTGGCTAAGTGGTACGCATTTTCTATTTACTTCTTATTATGTGTTAACCTATATGCTATTACTAGATTCATCCGTTGCGTACTCGTAGCTAATTGGTTACCTAGATTGCTAAATCCCAACATAAGCAAGCCCAAACAGCACTCAAAACTTTACATTGTTGTTTTATAAACTAAAATGCAAAAAACCAATTAGTTATGCTATTTTCTTACATGGATGTTGATTATCAAATAAATGTTTATTTTCCACTTCTAATGTTCTTTTCTTACATGGATGATTTAGGATGATCGTGACCCATCATCTCGTCATAGAATAGGAAAGAGAAACAGGATGACGCATGGTAAGTAGCGTTTGACGATGACGAAGAACGGAGGGTTATTATGTGAGGGGAAAGGGGGGGTGGTCAAACATGTCAATTCATCATTTACAGGGTCCGAGAGAAAAAATCCGTTTCTCTGCGAATTGTAGGTGAATTATGTGGGTGGTGGGTGGGGGGGTCAACTGCGTCTGAAATCCGAAGCTGCCAGAGGTACACATTAATTATTTCCCAAAACACGACGATTATTTAAAGCAATTTGACGATGACGAAGAACGGATGGTTATTCTTCTAGTTTTGTGATGAATCCTAACATTTTAGCAATATTTAGAGAAATTTACAAACTTGACTCATTTTGGGTGTTTGCTAAATATAGGTTTCATTTTGTATAAACATTTGAAAATGGGTACATTGTTATAATAGAGGGTCCATAACACAACGGGTCAAAATTGTAATTTTTACCGTTTCTTGGGTAATTTGTTATTAAAGAACCACATGCTGAATTTTTGCTTATTTTATTTCAGATACAAAGCCTCCATTTCTAGACTCGAAAATTGTGTTTATAAAACAAGCATAACCCATAGTGCTTCTAAAGGGTGACTCATCCGATATGGCTAAGATTTCAAGAGAGGTTCCAATTTTCAATCTTGTTCGTAAAGTTCATGAAATACAAAGTATGAGTAAATTACGTCAGTGTTTTTGAGAACTTCAGGTTCAAAGCGTAAGTAATTAATCTTGGTGTTGAAAGTCCTGGCAATTTGCAAAGGAGATGCTAAAGGATTTGCCAAGACATGAAAACGGGTGCAGTAAGTGATTTGGCAAAGTCAAAAATCACTACCAGAACAACGTCATTACCTCCCACTATTTTATGTGCTAAGAATGAATTTGTGCTAGATTAATTACTGTGTAAACAGCAAAAACCTAAATATTCTTCTGTCAAGTGTTAATAAGTGGAATGTTTCAGCAAAATATGGGATTGTCTAAAAAGGAATATCAATATAGTATACATTATACAGTTTCTATCATAATACGGAGTAATAAATACAGTGAAATCGAGTTTAGGGGGTCAACAGCCTCTGAAATCCGAAGTTGCCAGAGGTACACATTAATTATTTCCCAAAACGCGACGATTATTTAAAGCAATTTGACGATGACGAAGAACGGATGGTTATTATTCTAGTTTAGTGTATGAATCATAACATTTTAGCAATTTTTAGTGAAATTACAAACTCGCCCATTTTGGGGTTTGGCTAAATAAGGTTCATTTTGGTATAAACTTTTGAAAATGGGTACAATTTTTAATAGGTGCCGTATCACACGGGTCAAATTGGTAATTTTCCGTTTCTAGGTAATTGTGATTTAAGAGACACATGCTGAATTTTAGCTATTTTATTTCAAATACAAAGCCTCCATTTCTATACTGGAAGATTGTGTTTATAAAACAAGCATAACCCATAGTGCTTCTAAAGGGTCTCATCCGATATGGCTAAGATTTCAAGAGAGGTTCCAATTTTCAATCTTGTTCGTAAAGTTCATGAAATACACATTAAAGAGTAAATTACTGGTCATGATTTTGAGAACTTGCTGGTTCAAAGCTTGGTAATATCTTGGTGTTGAGAAGTCTGCAATTTCAAAGGAGATGCAAAATTTGCCCAAGATATGAAAACGGGTGCAGTAAGTGATTTGGCAAAGTCAAAATCACTACCAGAACAACGTCATTACCTCCCACTATTTTATGTGCTAGATGATTTGTGCTATTTAATTACGTGTAACAGCAAAACCTGAATATTCTTCTGTCAAGTGTTAATAAGTGGAATGTTTCAGCAAAATATGGGATTGTCTAAAAAGGAATATCAATATAGTATACACTATACAGTTTCTATCATAATACGGAGGAATGAATACAGTGAAATCGAGTTTAGCTGGTTAATTGTTGGTTTGTGTATATGAGCATATCATAGTACGGTATTCGTATAAACAAAAGGGAATTTTTGTATAAATTTTGAGCAAAATGTTACGTAGCTCCAGTCTACAGAGCTGTTTGTTATTAGTTTTGAGTCTTTTTTAACACTAGTAGTTGCTAGTTGTTAAAAAAATTATATTATAATTAAAAGTGACGTTTCAACTTATATATGACCATTTTGCAAAATAGGTAATACGAGAGAATCAAGTGGTTGTAGGCAATACTTGTTATGAAAAAAGACAACACAACTGACTCAGGTAACATTCCGGCCACGAAGATTATACGTTGGTTAACCAAGGCTTGTGGCAGCTGCCAAAAGAGTTGCTGAAAAGATGGAAACAGAGCTTGGACATTTGGGTGTTTATGCTATTCGTTTTGAGGACGTCACTAGACATAGTACTAAGACTTAAAACTATAATTTTATAACTGCTATTTAATAACCAGATATTTCCATATCTAACCAGTTAACCATCCAATTAATATGATTTCTACTAGCCAGATACATCAGAAGACAGTTCAGATCTACAATACAATACAGTTGCCTATCCCAAACACACTGTATCAGAAGATACATAGTCGTAAATTTACCTGACTATCTTCTTAAACTTAAGCCGGTCACAACATGCTGATTTTCGTGCTAATTTACTCTAAAAAAAGTAGATGCACTGTCTAATCGATACACTCAAACTGTTTATCTTGTTTCAAAAATATGCATATAATCACTTAAATAAGCATTCCCAAACACACTCTTGAACTTCCGTTTTGCTATGTTAAAAATTAGTTAAGGTGATAGATGGAATAATAGCTAACTTATTGCCTGCTGATTATCTGACAGGGTTTCATTCATGTAACATCTGTTATTGAAGACAATGAAGACTCGCCTTTCGCCTTCTACATGTTCAGGTCTCAGCGGTTTATATCGAGAAGCTAAAAGAGCAAGAAAACTACTCATCATCTCGAGATTAGGTAATCAAAAAGTACTTTCATGGATGCCTTGAAATATGTGAGAAAGAAAGGCCATTTTCTTAATTCTACCTGCTTATTACATAATTTTTCCACTTACTTGAAAACTCTCTCCACACAGACACGCTAAACCGCCTATTTCACTTCACATCTTTACGTGGAACCAAGAAGTGGCTACATCAGGAAACGCTAATCTCAAGACCCAAATTCACCCACCAGTTGCATTATCACTACCACCACAGACTGAAATGTCCTGCAACAAAATCAAATCAAACAGCTTTTAGTTTAGGAGAACATATACTTAGGAATAATCAACTTACATTGTGCAGGTCCTTTTGGTAATGAGTGAAAACGTGTATTTTTTCATTCATCAAACCACCACAATTCTAGCCATCTGTTTAAACCTTTATTCCAAACACTAGTCACGCATATGTTATTTTTGCAATGCATAGCTTGTAAGCTTTCAATGATATCACTCCAATCATTATTTGCATATAAACATTGAAAAAACAAATGAGGTGCTGAATCAGATTTACTATTGTTTTTTATAGAATACTCGCCAATTAAACTTGAGCTATACCAGGAGTCCTCCTTGAAGTTTCATATCTGCTTCTTTTAATATCATAATCTCTGTTGTCTTTTCCATGACGAGGCGACGGTTCTGAACGGTCTCAATAATCCCTATCATCACTATATCTCAATGAGACATCCCTACCTTCACGCCTATCATATTCTGGTGAATCATCCCTAGAACGCCGATGATCACTACTTCTGGAACTTCTAGATGAAGGGGTAACACGCTTCAACGGTATCGGCGCAAATCTGATATAACATTCATACGCAAATTACAATACAACTTTGATTGCCAGTGAGATACAAAAGTTTGATCATGTTAACAATATTAAAAGACATTATCTCAAACAGTCAAGTTACCTCAGAATGTGAGGTAGATGCCTTCTGCAACATTGAAAAACATCTCACAATCAGATCAAACTGTACAGGTTACATTACATTAAGACGATGACTTGAAGTAATTAACTCTTACCTGAATCATACGTTTTGCTTCCACTTGAATCAAATGTTTTGCTTCCACTTAAATCACGGCACTTTCTGCTTTTATTTTGTGCACTGCTGGATCCACCACTTCAAACGTCATCTTGATCAGCGACTGAGGATTTTTCCACATCTTCGTCTATAGATGCCATCATAGAGGAAACTTTTGTATTGCAAAGAAGCAACTGAAAATGAATGACACTTCAAAATGTAACACTGAAACAAGATACATGAGCCTGTTACAAATATGGTGCGGAACTTAAGATAGGATATAGGTAGAGTGTACACCAGCAAAACTAACTAACCTTGTAACTTTAAAAACTAAATACTGTATATGGATAACCACACCAGCAAAACTAATGAACCTTGTAACTTTAAAAACTAAAGATAGGATATGTGGTTCTTATCTTGACGCAGAAGATGACGTAATGTATATCGATAACCTTATGCTTAACTTATCGAAAAACCCCGTATTCCCCCAAATAACTAAAACACTTTTGCATAAGCTTACCCAACCTATAAGTTCTTTATATAAGCTTAACCAAACACCCCCTAAATCCCATATTCCCATGAAAGTTATCCCTCACAAACCCACGCTGCTCTACAAATGATAATTAGGGAAAAACCAAATACATCCCAATGTATAACGCACTTTGACATAAGCTTACCCAAACATCCTTCATCAAATGCTTTGTCCATGATTGAGCACTCGATGTTTTTAATCGAGACAGGGTTTTCGATTATACCAAGCACACAGGAACCTTCACATGGAGCAGGGCAGACCCGACCTCTGAATTCCGGGAAGTTATTTGTTTCAAGAAGACGATCCAATGCCTGACGCCATCTGTTTTCGTAAACTAACTCTTTGAATTCAGGAATCTTGTTTCCAAGTGGACACCTTCAATAAGCTTTTGACCTTTTTTATACCCAATAACTTTTAAAATAAGCCTACCCAGTGTTGTAAAGCTCGGACTACAAAGTGATAGCGATTACAAGCTACAATATCAGTGACCAGGGTGAGTTGAACAGAATCGGCCAAAAGATTCAATTTGGTCAGAATTTGGTCAGCTCGGTGCTGACTCGTACAAAACTCAGTTCTATATATTTTAACAAGTGTGTTAATGTTTCTAAACATACTTCTAGGGTCTATGAACAATTCTATGATCCTATTTACATGTCATACATACAACTTTGATACATATATAAAAACATTCCAATTCGAGTACTCACCGCCAAGGCCAATCACTCACTACAAGTAGGGGTAAGCATATAGGACCGGAGACCGGACCGGACCGGAAGACCGGACCGAACCGGACCGGACCGACCGGACCGCGGTCCGGTCCTCGGTCCGGGGTTTTTGTTAGTTTCGGTCTCGGTCCGGTCCGGTCCGGTCAGGTCCAGGCTTACCAAAAACCCGAAGATTACCCCGTGTAGGACCGGACAGGACCGAAGACCGACCCGGACCGGACCGACCCGGACCGGACCGACCCAGACCGGACCATTTCGGCCCGGTCTCGGTCCGGCGTATTGGACCAAGTCGGTCCTCGGTCCGGTCCGGTCTTGGCCGGTCCGGTCCGGTCTTGGACCTATGCTCACCCCTAACTACAAGGTAGCCGACCTCTCAAGTACAGCCTAACGAGTTTTACAACCATGAGCAGATAAGCTTACCCAAACACCCCCTTAATCCCATTTCTCACAAAATTACATACAATTGAGAAAAATAAAAGAACTAACCTAGTAACGATTTCCTTTCAGACGGTCTATTAAGCTATTTAAATAAGCTTTTTTAGAGCCCAATAACCTATTGATCACAAGCACCCACTAAAACCCATATTGTCTAAAAAAAGGCAAATACATCATCCTAATGTAATAAGCATGAGTCCTCACCTAATAACGATTTCCTCTCAGACATTCTGAAGACGACTCGATCTTTCCCCGGCAACTGCAATCCGCCAACACCAGTCTCCTCCGGGTCCAACGTGTCTGTCATCTTATTAATATCCATCGGATCCTGTTATCACCAATATCAAACACGTTAACACCTAACAACAAACAAAAACCATTACACTTAGGGCTATTTTTGGCAAAACCAGCGGGGAAGTATTTGTTTCTTTTATAAAACCACTTGGTAACTTAGTTGTATATGTAATTATAAAACGTAAAACAAAAACGCGACCTTTATTAGCATTTCAAATAGAAGCGTTTAAACAAAATCCAGAAGGTAAACGCAACAATAAGCATTCTAATCTAAACACTCAACGTGTTAGTAGTAGCTGTTTGTTCTATAAAGAGTTTAGGTCATATACTAATAGCCGTAGCTACAAGCTGTAAAAGCATCTAGTAACATAGCTTAAATATAAACCGTAAAACGACGCACGTCTATTATTAGCATGTTTCAAATAAACGCGCTTAAACAAAATCCAAACGCTAAACGCTCGTCCCCAAACATGGCCTTAACTAAAGCAACACAACACTCGAGAGTTCAGATTATAAACTAATAGCAGTTCGCAATAGTTGTTTATTCTAACGCTAATCGCTTGTCGCCAAACACAGCCTAAAATTAAAACAACTAATATTAACCGCCATAGTTACGCTATTCGATATAACAAAACCTGATTATAAACAATTCAAATAGACAGAAATTAATTAAAACCTAGTTTGATAAACCTGGGGTTTTAAAATTAATAAGTAATAACTAACAAATAAACGGAATTATACCTGAACTGTAACGGAATAATAACTGACAAATAAATGGAATTATACCTGAACTGTAACTGAATAACAAATTATTAAACCCTAACTAAGGATTGTTTTAAATTGGAGTGGTTTTGTGATTTATGAAGTTCGATTGATTGGTATAGTCGGTGTTTTAATTATAGATTGTATTTAAATTTGGGGCATTTTTTTTGTTTTTGAAATGTAAGATGAAGGACTAAAAGTATAAGATTATGATAAGATGAAGGATAATAATAAACAGTGAAAGTGGTTTTTATGTGATTTACAAAAGGTGTTTTCTTTCTTTTTTGGTAAAGTACGCGAGTACCTGTGAATAAAAGTGTTATCCACCCAAAACTCAAATTGCCCCCAACTCACGTACTAAGTCTCAACATTCAACGCCTTAAAACCATATTAATCCTTCATTTGTAAGTAACAATACTCGATTTATCATTTCGATATTAGGTTTTCTTCGCATTTTGTTGCCATGTCAAAAAAAAAAATTGTCCCCCACAAACTATTTTCTGGTTCCGTCACTGCTCACCATTCTACACTTGTAAACTATACATATAGTCAAAATTTTGCTTTTATAATCTTCTTTTTTTGCTTGAAGTAAAATCTTTGAAAGATTCTGGTTTTGATTTTTCTTCGCATTGTAAGAAGCGGATTGGGGACGGGTCTTGTACTA
>BQNB010040695.1:0-47231 GCA_026074375.1 Tanacetum coccineum
AAGAGACGAGAAGTGGCAGTACCACTACTCATGCTAATAACTCTCTTCCCGAGTATGATTCGTTTCTTTTTGAGATTGATCCCGATCAAGGAGGGGTGATTAACGTTGTTATTTCTGATGATCCTCTTTTGGAACTTCCCAAGTTTGAATCATTTCATTTCGATACGTCATTTCCTCGTCCTCCTTCGGAACCACCGGATGTTGAGTTTTGCTTATATTTTGAGCCCGATGCTCCCGCGATTGATAATTTTAATGACCTTAATGATGACCAAAGGGGAAGTGAGATTGATTTTTCTGAAGATGACGATTCCTTCACATTTTTCATCTAGACTTTTCTCCCATTTCTTACCTACCCTGAGGTTTCTCCTTTATCTTGCTCCACCGGGAGTGAAGATACGATCTTTGACCCCGGCATCTCCACTTAGAGCCGGTGGCATCTCATCGGGATGGAACTTTCATGTGTTTTAATGTTTGTCCAAACATTAACGAAATCTCGATTGAGAATTTCTCTTCCATTTACTCTCTCCAAGGACAAATAAATTCGATCCATCATTTCCTCGTCCTCCTCCGGAACCACCGGATGTTAAGATTTGCTTATATTTTGAGCCAGATGCTCCCGTGATTGATAATTTTAATGAGCTTAATGATGACCAAAGGGGAAGTGAGATTGATTTTTCTCAAAATGTTGAAGATGATGATTCCTTCACATTTGTCATTCGGACTTTTCTCCCGTTTCTCATCTACCCTGAGGTTTCTCCTTTATCTTGCTCCACCGGGAGTGAAGATACGATCTTTGACCCCGGCATCTTCACTTAGAGCCGGTGGTATCTCATTTGCTCCCCCAAGGACAAATTAATTCGGGGTCGAGTCAAGCTCGTGACTCGGTTAATAAAAACAAGCATTTCTATCTTCTTATCTATTTTCTAACAACTAATGAGAGGGGGCTTGCCTTTCCTTTCTCGTGTTTCGTGTTTTGTTGGTTTGTGTTGTTTTGTCCAGGATTACCCGGATTTTGAAGACTCTCGTGCTCATGGTTTTGTCCATTTATTCGAGCTTCATATCCTCAGCTTCATTTAGGGAATCCCATATCCTAATCTTATCGATTAACCCTTAATACTTGAATTATGCTTTGAAATTAGTATGGGGGTATTAATATCACATTGAGGACAATGTGTAGTTCTAGTATGGGGGATCTTCGATTTTGATTATGCCTGCAGCCGTTGTTCTCACGTAACCCGTTTTTCCACAAAAAATATGTGATTTATATGAAAAATAGGAAAAATTTTAAATTTTTATGCATAAAAAAAATGTAATAAGTGTTTTGGCATAAATAAAGGTGAGAACGAGAAATAAATTTTGACTCGATCGGTTTTAAACCTTAGCTTTTTCCTTAACAATTAACGATGATAGTTTGTGCTAGTCTCAAGTAGATTTTAAACATGCTAGACTTGATTTGTTATTAACGTAAAAGAAGACTTGTGCTAATCTCATGTAGATTTTAAATATGCCGAGTTGGAATTTATATGGCTAAGCATTCGCGAATCTCTTTATTAGAGATTTTAAATTGCGAAGAACGAGAAATGATAGTGTTATTTATAAGTCATGACATTAAACGTAGAATAGTTGGTTTTCTTTCAAGCTCATAAGTATTAATTGTGGCTTTTTCTCCCATTAGCTTGTCTCACTTATATGCATAAATGTTTAATAAATAAGGTTGTCCGGTTCAATTTAATTTTTAGTAACTTTCCTTTGATTTGGAAGTCGATGATTCGAATTTTGGCTTATTATATGCACTTCATGTTTATTGCTTTACTTATACCTTAAAGAGCCTTAGGGTATATGGTATGAGTAAAGTTAATCATTTTGTTACTTTTTGCCTTAAAGAGCCTCCGGGTATATGGCATAAGTAATTCTAAATCATGAAATTATTTGTACCTTAAAGAGCCTTAGGGTATATGGTATTTTTAAAATTAGTGATTATGCTTCTTAGTTATTTGCGCCTTAAAGAGCCTAAGGGTATATGGTGTAAATAATATTACTTGATTTATGTCTTAAAGAGCCTTAGGGTATATGACATGAATTAAGGCAAAAGCAACAAAAGCCAAATTTCGTTCACTTCATCGGTTTTTCAAGGATAAGGGTGGAAGCTAAACTTTATTTTTAACCGTCCCGCTTTATTTTTGGAATTAATAAGTATCGAAACAAGTTCTTAAATGTGCTTCGGGTATATGACCTTAAGTAAATATTGAGATAAAACGTAGGATTTGCGGAGGAAAGTAAGTACACAATTAGTATTTATGAGTAGTGTTAGTGTCATGACTTGTAATTGACAATGATCTTGTTTTTAAGCTTAGTATGGAAAAGTGAAAGTTGGGAACGATGAATTTATTTTGCTTGTTTTATGATCCTAAGTATGAAAAAATTATAAATAAATAAAAAAAATAGAAAAAAAATGAAAAATATAATGTTATGAAGTGATGGAAAGTTATAAAAAAAAGTAAAAAATAAAAAATATTGAAAATGGAAAAACGGGGCGTTTCTTAACTTTTGATTTCTTAATTCCTTTAGATGAGCACTTGCTACTTTTCAAAGGGATTAGTTTGGAGAGGGGATTGGATTTTTAGTTTAAGCGCGTTATTTATTACTTTGCGTGAGGACACGACAATATTTTAGTATGGAGGAATTTGGTATTCGCTATTTTATACATATTTTTTACCATGAAAAACGAACCCAAAAGACCAAAAACATAATTAAAATGGCAAATATATGCTTGTTTTTGTTTGTGTATGTGCAGGTACTGGATATCGAGAAAAGAACAAAAATAAAGACAAAACTAGACAAAACCAAGCACGGGATCGGAAAGAGCGAGAAAATCGAGTCTAAACCGTGCTCTGGATCTTATGTGGGGCTGCCCGTAAAACGCTTAATGGGCCGGGCCAGCCTATGTTATCTCAAAAGCCCAACTTTTAACCCAACAAAGAAAATTATAATAAATCTGTTGATAGGAATGACGTCAACATGACGTCGGATCACATGCCTCATAAATAAATCAAAGTGGATAAGGAATCCCATATGGAGCTCTATCATTGGAGGAAAAAGTTTTTTCTTGCTGGCATATCCACGTGGAGCTCGAAGATTGGTGGATCTAGTTGGAATTCACTGGTATCCAAGGTCAATCCAATGATTGGCAGTTAATATTAAGGCAGCGGAGGACAATGACTAAATTGCCCCTCGATCTATAACTCCTATTGGTTGGCTCACTAAAAGGACTATTTTACCCTCACTCACTTTTGGCTACTTAAAGTCACGCATCAGACGTTTGAAAGGGGGCAGCTTTTAGTTTTTTTTTTAGTTCAAAAATAAATTTAGATGTATCTTATTGAGGATTTAGTCTAGCTTATTTTGTAAACATTTTTTACAGCTTATTTTGCGAACTTATTGTAGCTTATTGAGTTAATGAAATGAAAGTTGATTAGTGTTGCTTAATCTCTTGGTTTACTTCTTTCTTTTCTTATTAAAGCTTATTTGTCTTAAGCTTTTTAGAGGCTTATTTTCGTAGCTTATTGACCTGGCTTATCTCGATGAAGACATAAACCTGATAAGTTTAATCTTAGCTTTTTCATTTCATTGTTTTTCTTCCTTCATAAGTTTAGATTGAATAATCCCTTAAAAAAGCTTTAACTTAGCTTAGTTTTCAAATAAGCTGTTGGATTGCTTATTTCTTTTTCTCAGCTTATTTTCTATTCTTGAACGAACTCTCATCTAGCTCGTTCGTTTAGGATCTAAGCTTATATCAAACCGATCAAGCTTTTGTTTAAAGTCGATCTAGTTTCTTTTGCTTATTTCGTCTTCCGCTTAGCTTATCCTTATGCTCAATTCGATCAAACAATAGGAGGCCACGAGTATTAATTTACTCAGCTTATTAATAAGCTTGGGACCTCCTTGAACGATTGAGAGCTTGTTAGGATGGATGAGTGCATATTTCCAAAACCGTAGCTTAATCTATTTTCATTTTTGTAGCTTATCTTTTCATAAAACAGTTTCAATATTTTACTAGTAGTTTATTAGTTTAAAAATAGCTCATTTCATAAAACAACCTTAGCTTATTTCATTTCTATAAAACTGATTTCCTCTAGCTTACTAGTGTTAGCTTTAATTGATCTTATTGAATAATTATAGGGTACGTTTGATTTATAAATCCCTCCTGATCATTCGTTTAGAACTTGGATATGTTGGATCAAATTTCTTTCGTTTTGGTTGTAGAATTAATTTGAGCTTTTGTTGGATTTCCTTTGGAGCTGTTTGGTGTTTAGCCTTAGTTTGGTTCAAGTGTTGGATAGTTGGGCCACGTCTAATAGTTTAGTCAACATTTGGATTGAAAGAACAATTTGAGCCGTCACTTGTTTAATTAGGAAATTAAAAATTGGGCCACTTTACGTTTGATAGGGCATGTAATAAAAGTTGAAATGGTAGATTGTCAAATGTGTATTAACTGTTTTGTTAACAGTTTGTATTTTATTGTTTTGACTATTAGTTACGGTCTAATCAGAGGCGTGGTGCTGAAGTGTTATTTAGCTAGATAGATTTAATTATTTTCTTTAGCTAAATAAATCGGGTGGTATCGTTTAACGCGGACGCTTCCATAATCGGTTCAATTTTATAGTTTTTTTACTTAGTGTCGATTTATTTTGTTGTCGGTATTTGTGCTGTTGTATGTAGTAGGAGGAGATTAGTAATTTAGTGTCTTGTTTAGTGTTGAATTCAGTGATGTAGAATTTAGTGCGGGTTAATAAATATGTGTAAAGTAAAAGATTTGAGATTAAGTAGTGTTCTTTGTCGATTTACATTTCGTGTCTTTTGATTTTTGATGCAATTTAATTTGCTTGTCATCTTTATGTTTAAGCATTTCATTTTTACCTTGTCATTTTACTACGTTAAACCGAAACCCACACTTAATGATACATTTCACGTATCTTTGCAAAGCATTTAGTCATTTAGATTTTTGATCAGTTTTAGTTTAATCTTGTTGTTTAAATATTAGTTTACTTTTTAGTTATTAAAATAGTTTAAAACTCCAAAAGTTTAGCTTTTCCTTTTATTTGCTTTCTCTTTTAGTAGATTGAGAAAACCAAATCAAAAAACTTTTATGCTCACTTCAAGCTCGAATTTACAACTTGAACGTAGATTTCTATTCATCTCGCGTCGAGGAATCGGACCGGAGGTTTTGAGATATCGCTTTGGGAAAAGTGAATTTCTTTTCCGACGGAAATACTATACTATACTATACTATTATTGGCCTATCCTTATTATTACGTATCTATATATTATATTATAAATTTTATACGTATTGATCTGGATGGATCAACCAGTATGGAAACATTGTTACAGAGGGTGATACCACCAAAAAATTGACTCACCCACTCCTAAAAGGAATTTGTTACAACGCAGTTGCAACAACATAAAAAAATGGAAAAAATGTTAGGACAAGCACCACTTAATGCTGCTAAGCAAAAATCTCCAAGATCAGCAGTATCAATTAGTACTGCCAGGCCTGTTAATACTGCTGCCCCTAAATCAAAAGTGAATGATGCATTACCAAAAACATATTCTTATTTTAAAGCAATTCACCAGTAAGAAGGGCTTTTAACCAAAAATCAGCAGCTAAAACCTATTAATCTAATATAATAAGTTTTATAGGCTAGGGTTAACAGTAGTAATACAGCTGGGCCAAAAGCAGTAGTTAGTGCTGCTGTAAGATATGGGGAAACTGTTGTTAAGTCTCAGCTTGCTGGATTTGGATGACCAACAGAATGTTATTGACCATACCCCAAAGACAGTGGTCATACATGTTTAAAAGATTTGATATGTTGATCTAAAGGTCAGACTCAAGGTAGTAATGGCTTGGGTCCCCAAGAGAAATTAATTCTCTCATTTTAAGTGAAAGGTAATCCATAATATACTTTACAGGATCAAGGAATTCTTGATAGTGGATGCTCTAGGCATATGGCTGGAAACAAGTCATTTCTTACAGATTATCCAGAGGTTGATGGTGGATTTGTTGCATTTGCAGGTTGTCCTAAAGGAGGTAAAATTACTAGAAAAGGTAAAATTAGAACTGGGAAATTAGATTTGAAGATGTATACTTTTATAATGGAACTTAATTTAACCTTTTCTCTGCTCACAAATGGTGTGACAAAGAAAAAACAGTGTTTCTTTTCACCTAAGACTGAATGTCTTGTCTTATTCTCATGACTTTAAGCGACTGATGAAAGTCAAGTCTTGCTTAAAAGTATCCAGACAAAACAACATGTAAGGTTTGATCTAAAGATTGTTGTTCCTTTAGGAGGTTTTGACTTATTATTTGCAAAGGCTACATTAGATGTGTCTAATTTATTGCATAGAGGCTTGGTAATATTGAACTTTAAAACTATGAATAAACTTGTGAAGGGAAACCTTGTATGAGGATTGCCTTCAAAGCTTTTTGAAAATGACCATACTTGTGTTGCTTGTCAGAATAGAAAGCAACACAAAGCATCTTGTAAGACCAAGCTTGTGAGCTCTATCAGCCTACCCTTATAAATGTTGCATATGGACTTATTTGGGCCTACATCTGTAAGCGAGTATCAAATAAATCATATTGTCCTTGTTATCCTGATGGACTATAAGTAGGTTAGTTGGGTTTTCTTTTTGGCCACTAAGGTGAGACTAGTGGGATCACGAAAACTTTTGTTATCTGACATAGAAAAAACCATATTTAATCATAAGGTTAAAATCATCAGATGTGACAATGGAACTGAGTTTAAAAATAATGACATGAATACAGTTTATGTGGGATGAAACGAAGATTAAGAGGGAGTTTAGTGTTGCAGAAACTCCACAACAAAATGAGTTTGCTGAAAGAAAGAATATGGGACACTAATGAGTACAGCGTACGACTATGCTAGCAGATTCATTTTATTAATACTAATACGATTTTGGTCTGAAGCTGTTGGAGTATGCTTGTTATGTTGAATATGGTTGTTTAGTGTACCAAGCCTCACTTGTGACATAGATACCTTATGAACATATTACAATAGTTTAGACCACCATAGAATATAAGTTTTTTGGAGACTTTTAGGTGTTTGCTGTAGCTATTATTAATACTTAGATCCGCTGGGCAAATTTGATGGAAAGACTGATTGTGTGGGTTCTTTGGTTGGATACATCTATGGAGAAGTATGAGCAAGGGTTTTAAGGGTAGTTGAACACTAAGAAATGTGGAGGTGTAGAGGAAACTGCACATAACTTCTTTTCTTGAAAACGAAACCTAATGTTGTAGGGAGTGGACCAGATTGGTCTTGTTATTGAGTTAATACAATAACTCTCTATGAATTATGAGCCTGTTACCGCAGGGAATCAACTAATTAGTAATGCAGGTATCTAGGATAATACTTGAACAATATATTCTGATTCCCTTTATTTATGAAGCCCAAGAGCTCAAGGATGAGTTGACTGAGGATGCTGGTAAAAAGACTAATGAAGAACCAGCAAATGAAGGTGAAAGAAATGGTCAAGAGAATGAAGGAGGAGCTTCAAATAAAGAAGATGACCAGAATGTGCAAGATTTTTGAGCTGCATTAGATAATTTACTTGTTCAATAGAAGGAATGTTATGCTAACTACTTATCAAGATAGTACTGTTAGTCAATCTGTTAGTGCTGCTGGGTAAAGTTTTACTAATGTTGATGATCTTCTATCTGTCTTCTTATGCTTGATTTTGGAGGATACTGCTAATCTTCTAAAGCATGGTAACTTTAGTGGTGATTTTGATGATGAAGCTGTGGGTGCATAGGCTGACCTTAACATCTTAGATACCACTATGAATGTCAGTCCATTCCCAACCAGAATTCACAAGGATCATTCCTGAAGGACAGATCATTGGAGACAGAATTAGGCTACTTAACAGGAGGATGACCAAGATTTTTGAAGAACTTGCTATGGCCAGTTACATCAAAAATCAGAGGAGAACAAATTACAAAGATGATCAAAACTACTTATTTGCCTGTTTTCTCTCACAAATAGAACCCAAGAAGGTGACACAAGCTTTGCACAGATCCCAAGCAGGATAGAGGCAATGCAGATGATGTTGCTACAGTTTAGATTGCAGAAGGTTTAGAGATTGGTTGATTTACCCAAAGGCAAGCATGCCATTGGAACAAAATGGGTCTATAGAAACAAGAAAGATAAGAGAGGGATAGTAGTTAGAAACAAGGCAAGACTGGTTGCACAAGGTTACACCCAAGAAGAAGGCATTGATTATGATGAGGTTTTTGCTCCTGTTGCAAGGATAGAAGCAATCAGGTTATTTTTGGCCTATGCATCATTTATGGGGTTTATTGTGTACCAAATGGATGTGAAGAGTGCCTTTTTATATGGTACTATTGAAGAGGAGGTGTATGTGTGCCAACCTCCTGGTTTTGAAGATCCATAGTTCCCTGACAAAGTTTATAAGGTAGAAAAAGCTTTATATGGTCTACATCAAGCTCCTAGAGCCTGGTATGAGACCTTGTCTACCTACTTATTAGAAAATGGATTTAGAAGAGGGATCATTGATAAGACTTTGTTTATCAAGAAGAACCAAGGTGATATCCTGTTAGTGCAGGTGTATGTAGATGACATCATCTTTGGGTCTACTAAGAAGTCTTTATGTACAGAGTTTGAAAGTTTGATGCACAAGAAGTTCCAGATGAGTTCTATAGGGGAGCTCACTTTCTTCTTAGGGTTGCAGGTCATGCAGAGAGATGATGGAATCTTCATCAGCCAAGACAAGTATGTGGCTGATATATTAAAGAAGTTTGATTTTGTCACAATGAAGACAGCAAGCACTCCAATTGAGACTCACAAGGCATTGCTCAAGGATGAAGAAGCTGAGAATGTGGATGTTCATTTATACAGATCAATGATTGGATCATTGATGTACTTGACAGCTTCTAGGCCTGACATAATGTTTGCTGTTTGTGCTTGTGCAAGGTTCTAAGTTACTCCTAAAGTCTCACATCTTCATGCTGTGAAGAGGATCTTTAGATACTTGAAAGGTCAACCTAAATTGGGCCTTTGGTATCCTAGGGATTCACCATTTGACTTGGAAGCTTTTTCTGATAGTGATTATGCTGGAGCTAGCCTTGACAGGAAATCCACAACAGGAGGTTGTCAATTTCTTGGCAAAAGGTTGATTTCATGGCAATGTAAAAAGTAAACTATAGTTGCCAACTCCACTACTAAAGTAGAGTATGTTGCTGCTGCAAATTGCCATGGACAGGTGTTGTGGATCCAAAATCAGATGCTTGATTATGGGTTTAACTTTATGAACACCAAGATTTACATTGATAATGAAAGTACAATCTGTATTGTGAAAAATCCAGTGTTTCACTCTAAAACCAGAAGCAATAGGAGGTAGCACCATTTCATCAGAGATTCTTATGAGAAGAAGTTGATTCAAGTGATCAAGATTCACACAGACCACAATGTTGTAGATTTTCTCACAAAGGCTTTTGATGTTAACATGTTTAACTTTTTGATTGCTAGCATTGGATTACTTAATCTTTGAAGTATTGTTTGAGGGGAGGTTAATTAAGATTGGATGAAAGAGAATGTTATTAAAGCAGAAGTGGTGATAGGGTCAGGAAATCCACTGAACCCCAACAACAACTTCCATAATGATATCCTATCTAATCTTGAACAATCACTGTTCGATCACAATTTAACTATAAAAGACTTAAATAACTAGGATAAGCCAAATGGACATTAAGTAATTCAGTCTAGTACAAAATGGACCTATTCCCCTTGTAACAGATGAGACTGTCATTAAGGAGTGGGAAGACAGAATGGAAAGGGCTGCCACTACTGCTTCTAGCTTAGAAGCAGAGCAGGACAGTGGTAACATAAATAGGACCGTCCATGGCAACACTTAATGAATTAGGGTATTGATAGAGAAGACTTGGAGACCATCTGGAAGTTGGTTAAAGCTAAACATGGGAATACAAGGCCAGAGGAGGATTATGAAAGAGTGTTATGGGGTGATTTGAAAGTAATGTTTGAACCTGACATAAAAAGTAAAGTATGGAGAAATCTACAAGGGTACAAAGTGACTGTTTGGAAGCTGTTTGATAACTGTGGAGTGCACTTTGTAAGGTTTAGAAATCTACATATCTTTATGTTGGTTGAGAAAAGATATCCCCTTACACCAATAACAATCTCAAACATGCTGAACAAGAAGCTTCAAGCTGATCGTTGGAATGAGATGTGTTATCAACTACTCAAGCTCATGACAAAGTAGGAAAAAGGTCAATGAAGTGTTTGAATGCATCCTCCTGGTGATGGTGAAGACTTTTAATGAAACTTGAAGATTCAAAAGATGAACATCAAGTTTAGGGGAGGATTGTTGGGTTTAAAAGACTTCAAGATGATTCTTAGAGTTACTACTGCTTAGGTATATATTAGTGTTGTCAAGCATAACTTAGTGCTGCTGGTAATACTAATGAAAATTATGCTAAGTATTTAGTACTGGTAGTATAAAGTTACTACTGCTAGTTACTACTGTTATTATAATTAGTACTGTTAGTATAAAGTTACTGCTGCTAGTAGAAGTTAAGACTGCTCAGAGATGAAAACTAAAAATATACTAAGTAGTTACTACTGCTAGTACTAAATTTAGTACTGCTAGTGTATGTTAGTACTGCTAGAGTAAACTTCTATGTAGTTAGTACTGCTTGTTCTTAGTTACAACTGCTGGAAGGATTAATGTTGTCAGAGATGAGATCAAAGACATATCAGAGAAGAGATAAAGGTTGATTGAAGAACAAGAATACTTATGAAGATAAGTATCAATTATTTGTAAAGAAGATATGTATAAACTTATTTGTTTAATAGATTATGTTTACTTATAGAAAAGATCATAATCACTTGACGTATTTTGTAAGCCTATTAGGGTTTCCTTAGTGTATAAAAGGAACCCTACGGCATAGATCTAGATAAAAGTTTTCATATTAGTATTCATAGTTCACATAGCAATCATAGTTAGTATTCATAGCTATTTTGTAATTCAATATATTGAAAGTTTAGTAAAGATCTTGTTTTCACTGTTTCATTGTTCTTCTTAGTATTGCAAACTAGATTCCGCATAGTTTGTGATATTCTCAATCTTAGTTTCTACTATAGTTGTCTTGGATCTATCCAATATAACTAAGCTTTATCAAGCTAAGTAAGATCTGTCAAGAAGGGATCAACAACCTCCCTTAAGGGGAGATTGTTAGGAACACAAAAGTGTTAGTCACTTCCATAGATATCATTAGTTAGCTCGTTTATTTATTTTTTGAAACTTACTAGGCTAGTTAGCCCAAGGCCCATGGAAAGCCCATGCAAGCCAAGGCCCAAACTGGCCATAGGAGGTATAAATACCCTTTCAATGCTATGGAAAAGGTGTTGGTTGTTCATTATTTCACACATATAATACAAGTTTTCTCTTATGTTTCTTTCTCCCTCTAAAATGTTCATCCAACCAATCACTCTCTAAAACCACCTCTCTTCCTCTTTCCATGTATGTAAGGTATAAACACCCTTTCCATGCAATGGAAAGGGTATTGGTTGTTCATTATTTCACACACATAATACAAGTTTTCTCTTATGTTTCTTTCTCTCTTTAAAATGTTCATCCAACCACTCTCTCTCTAAACCACCTCTCTTCCTCTTTCCATGTATGTTATTTGATTGTTCTTCACCGTTTTTAGCAAATTTTTATATCTGCGCGAAGGTATTTAAGTATAACATCTATTTTTCAAGGTCTCGGATGTCTAAAACAAAATCAAGTGTACAAAAACCCTAATACCAAATCTGGACAACAAGCTTTTCTTTTCTACTCTACCACTAATTTTCACCTACGAATTGTAACTCCATACTAGCCTAATCCCTTCCATCAATTTTCATCATTTACCATCACAATAACAACTCTATACTAACCTAATTTCTTTCACCAATTTATCAAGAATCCCAATATAAACAAGAATATGAACATAATATACCACTTTACTAGTTTAATTTTATAAGCATCCATTTTAACAACAAAACTACAATATTAACAAGTAACTTGCACAATAACTAAAATAAGTAGAATAAGTGTAGGTACATATTTTTACTATCTATTTTATAGAGTTTTCACAAAAATGTATACAACAGTTTTTGCTAGCCTTATTTTGAAAATCATTTAACACAAACTAATGGTGATATAATTTCATGTATGAAATGATATGAACAAAATGCATGAAATGAAATTATGAATGAAATAAGCACCTTAGTTGGATGAGAAGACGAGATTGACAAATTTAACACACAATCAAACCCTAAATACTTATTTGATTACCATATAAACCCTTAATCCTTCTTGTATAATACTAGTAAATATCAAAACCTAAATTCTTTCTTGTTTTCTTTGTTAAGCCGTGAGCTAGAGCAAGAGGAGAGAAGAGACAAAGTTATTTTGCTAGTTGATTTTTGTATGAGAGAAATTATGGCTAGTTACTTGTATTTTAAGTGGAAGTATTAAGATGTTAATAAGGTGTATTGGTTAATAGGATGTGAAGGTTGTGTTAAATAATAGATATAGGTAATAAGGTGTATTAAGCTTAGTGGGGGTGGATATAAGCTTAAAGTAGATAATAAGATGCTTAATTTGGTAGGTATGGTTTGTGTGTTTTAGGGGTGGACGGTTAATGGTAGAGGGGGAAGGAAATCATTTTTTAAAATTGGCTAATTGCTTCTAGAAGATGTAGTGTAAATATTGATTTAAAAGGTGGTAGTATAGATTTACATGCATGCACAAAATATGTAAATTACTAGTTTATGTAAAACTTATAAAATAAGAAGCATGGAACTTGTAAAACATGAATGTGATGATCATGACATGCTATAAATGTGTAGACTAAGCTTAGTCTAAAGTCGGGGTACATACAAAGACGTTACTTGCAATGTACTGGATAACTTCCCGGTTTTAGGTTAAATTCAAGCGTTTATGTAAAATTTGTAAAATAAAATATATTGACTTATAATTTATGCTTGTAAAAGTCATATAACATATATTTGACTTAAACATATCTTTGTTAAATGCCGGTTTATGTTTAATGTTGTTTTTCGGGTTACGCGATTTAACTTAACGATTACATGTAAAAGTAAACACGTAAAGGTTCAAAGTAAATAGTTTTGAGTTTATAGACGTGTAATGACCTAAAAAATATAGATTGTCATAGTCTCCTCATGTTAAAAGAATTTCGTCCTGAAATTCTGTTTGAGTTGTCTACCAGAGTGGTGTTGGTGAAGAGGTGTGGATACTTGCTGCAGAATTGATCTTCACGTTCTCACGTAAACTCTAGACCTCTTCTAGAGTTCCATCAAACCTTAACGATTGGGATGCGGATTTGCTTCGATCGTTTGGCCTCTCAGTCCATAATCTCTACCCGTTCTTCTACGAAATGATGTTTGTCATTGACTTGGATTTCTTCCAACGGAATAACAGGTGATTCATCAGACATATACTTCTTCAGATTTGACACGTGAAACGTACTGTGAACCTTGCTTAATTGTTGAGGAAGTTCGAGTCTATAAGCAATGGGTCCGACTTTGGCTAGAACCTTATTAATATTTCATTACCATAAGGGATACGAACAATCCTCTCGTCATGAACGATCACGACATGGTACTTTGACAACTAATCCATACCGATGATAACGTCAAAACTACCATGTCCTACAGGCATTAGGTCGATGTTGACGGGTGGTTTTGAAAATTCCTTAATTGTGACCATACTTGTTGGTGAATTGTCCTAGGGTGACTAGTAGTGTAACTTGACTTTTCGGCATAGGATTTGGCGTAGGATAAGGTTGGCCCTATATGATAAGGTGGTGTAAATGTCTACTTATCCATTGATTACTAATACAAATGGCCATGACATACACATCTTGTGTATATGCACACAAAGTTTTTACTTTTTGGGAATATAAGTAGAAAATTGATTTTGACAAAATTTTAAGGTGAATACTCCCAGCATAGCAAGGTCCTTCCTGAATTAGACATAGGTGATCAGGCTATGTATAATTAAGGATTAACGATGCAATGCTTATTTTTGTCAAACCAGTGTTATGTTTCTTAGAGTTAAATGGTATAAACCATGGTGTTTATAAGGTAGTATCAAAATGGTTATATAAAGTAACAAAATAGTTTATAAGATGATAGCAAAGTAGTTTTTAAGATGAAAGCAAAATAGTTTATAAGATGATAGCAAAATGGTTTTAAGATGATAGTGAAAATGTTTATAAGGCGATAACAATTTAAGGAGCAGCTTACATAAATTAATAGACAATTAAAGTGTAACTGACGAAATCGTCATGACACATAAATTGATTAAGAATTCAAAACATCCATGCAATATAACGAAATTCAAAGGAAAGTACAAATTCAAATCTTTTTAGGGAATATAGTCTGTGAGGGCTTCGACTTAGGTCTCTGATGTGTCGTTGAGTGTAGGTATTATTTATTATTAAGTTTTACATTTATATTTTGCCGACTATACCTAAAAACAACACTAACAGGCAGTGTACCCGATCAGTTGTAGCTTCGTTGGTAAGTAGGGTGTCGATCAATAAGAGCGATAACGTAATTCCTAAGTCTATCAGTATTTCAGTTATATATGTTAGATTTAATCTATCTAATCTATGTTAATTCTAAGTTAAACCTATTCTAAACCTAATTCTAACGGATAAGGGGGTTTTTAGTCTGAGAGACTAGCATAGGTTTGGTGGTGACTTAAATCTATTTTCGCTACCAAAACACACGCAAGACAATAATCAAAAGATAGAAGAGCGGTCAAGCCAATTATAAGGAAACTGTATTAACCATGATTAATCAAATAAAACATTGGTTTGTTTATTTAGTGCAATGAATGACTTAATTCGAGGGTTATATCTTTCCTAGATTCAGGCGGTACTTCTTTCTGAAACCTAGACACGTAGAATTCTGTCACAATTAAACGATCAGTATAAAGTATTTTATTTACTGATTATAATCTATCTTAGGAGATTAATAATGGTTATCTTATTAAACCCTAGCCCATCAGGACTTTACCCACTTACTGCTTAACAGCTCTTTATATTCTAATAGTCCACTATCTGAGTCTTTATCAAGGGAATCAGAACGTTATTTGTTAATCTCAGGTCACCTGCTAGTCCAACTTGTTCACTAAACCAATGGTAAAGATAGGTCAATATTTGTGATCCTACGATTCTAGATATATAAATTGTAATATGGAGAGCCATCCCAGTATCTAGCTAACTTGGTCGGTATCACTAGACCCAGTTGAAGGATATGTCGCATATTTAAGCACATAGACAAGTATGAATTGATAAACATAATCAACAATCAATGATAAATTAAGGAATCTATATAAACAAACCAAACATTATGTTATCATAATCATGGATAATACCCAAGGGTATTAGCCCTGAACCATTATAATGTATACAAAATAATAATCGAATCAACCATGGTAAACTAACTGAGTTAATCGAATGTTACCAAAAATAAAACGATTATTAAGAGTATGAGAATTACAAGGTGTATCCTATAAATTTAAGCGCGTTGCGAGACCTTCTTTGCTCTTCTTGTCTTTTAAAAATTGACTTTTGTGGTTATGGCATCGTAAATATGATCAAGCACACCTAAAACTCGCTTTTAGGTCTTCTATTTATAGTGTCTAGAATTTCTTCAATACATTTTATTGGTCGAGGTCAATACGGCGTATTGGGAGTTTTCTTGGAGTAGGGACAACGTTCAATATCTTTCAGAATCTTTAATTACTTGAAATAGAATACGTCGTATATTGGTCTTCTGGATACGGCGTATAGCTCTTTAGTTCTTTGTGGTTTCTTATGAAGTGCAGGCATAGATACGCCTTATCTTCCTTGATGGATACGACGTATAGAATGTCAAAACAGCATTCTTCAGATTTCTTCATTTAAACTCCAGAATACGTGCCTTTTAGCTAATCTTCACAAAGTACTCCATAATTACTGCAAATCTCAAATATAAACGATTAAGTACCAGTTCTTGCAATAATTATACAAAATGGGTAAGAAACATGGAATAAATGATGCTATAAAAGTGATGTTATTTGTTGTCATCAAATATTCCCCCACTTGAATCCTACTTGTCCTCAAGTAGACTTTAGAAAATTTATTAAAATGTATCCTAACCGTAGTCAAGGAATTTTCCTTTAAGCATTTATTCATTCATTATTAGTACACAACCAAACACCTCAAGAAAATAGGAAAATGAAAACTCTCAATTCGCTCAACTAATCTACATTGTATCATTAACTAATTTGCTTAATTTCTTGGTTGTGACGAGTATTCTATCATAGGCTTGGTAAGGATACACATCTCTACCACTAAAGCTAAGGAGTGACAAGTCTTTAATAGGTAAATTAGGTTTTTAAAAGGTTTAAGGGTTTGATCACTCTTTCTAATCTCTATCGATACCAATATTCTAGAAAATATGACACACCACACATACACATCCATAAAGATGGAATAGACACACATGGTTGTATCAATTCCTTAATTCGAATAAGCTAAAGAGTAGGACTAGTTGTCTTTACCAAAAGTCATAAACCAGCAGGGGCGACAAACCACATATACACATCCGTAATGACAAAATAGACATACATGATTGCATTTAATTCCCCCACTCGAGTAAAACCAAGGGTTAGGACGAAGAGTGATATAGGGTAGGGATCTTCTAATCCTTTCTCTAAAAGTAATAAACCAACAAGGCGGACAATATCACACATACATGGCCGTAACGACATAATAAACACATGTGATTGCTCGCATCCTCATTCGAGTATGACCAAAGGATACGGATTAGGAAAGGGAAAGTAATTATTGTTAAATAAAAAGAAAAAACAAATAGATTAAGTCTAAACAATAAGGTATAGTGTTGCTAGCACTTTCCCGACCGTACCCATGATAAAGACACAAATCGTGGACTACTCCATGTTTAGTAGACACGAACCAGGATTGAAAAATGTCTCAATCAGAGATAAAATGAAAACAACCCTTAGTTGGCATTCCCATAACGGTTAACTCCTAATCATCCATAATATACATACTTTACAAAAATTAGTGGCGATATCTACCACTTTATACAAAACTTTACATCGTTGATTTATAACACGTATCAACGAATAATCGATCCTTCAAATAGTTACATCGGTTAAGCTTATAAGAACCGACTATCTAATCCTCCAAACTTCATCCTCTTTTTTGTTGCAATTTTCTAATTTTTTCGATTTTTTTTAACATAAACAAACTATGATTTTTTGTATAATTTCACCATCTTCACGATCTTAATAAATCCGGATAATTTATCCATAATCCTCCATACTTTGGATATATAAAAGTAATTGTAAAAGTAGCAAAATGTACTAAAAAAACTACTACTTTTACATTCTATTACATTAAGCAATTTCCCGACCTAACTATGGATGAAAAATCAACACGTGCCCAATTGCATTGTGTAATTTTACCGACCATACCAAAGATAGAAAATTTCCATTGCAATACTGGAATACAATACTTGACACAAAAACAACTAGCAACCGATTAAGGACTTAATCTAATAGGGTAGGCTAAGGTGTAAAGGTGTAACGAAACAAACATTTGGTGTAAGAAAAAGAATGGAATGGCTCAGCAGGTTTTTCTAAGGGTATCTTACTCTAAAAATGAGAGTAAACAAACAGTTTATACGGGGGTTAACTAACCAGTATGGTTAGTTAATAGCACAACATATAGGCTTTTTGCATGTATTCCTAGAAATTAACCAGTTTAGAAAATGTCACTCCATCTATTTAAAATAGTATTTATTATTGTGGTCTCGAATAGATATGCCAAGCCAAGTTTTAAAGTCTACAACATCACCGGCACACTCATAATTTTGTGAAATTTAGGTAAACATTTGCAAATGGATAAGTCTAAATTCTTACAATATCTAACAAGGGTTATATGCGCAGGTTATGTAACTAATAATTTCACAAAATTATGCTTTATTTTTTTTATATTTAGGCATAATTTAAGCATTTTATTATGAAAAATAAGACAAGTAAGCGTTCATCCTCCCCTACTTGAATTATACAATGCCCTCATTGTATAAATATAACATTAAAAAAGAGAAATAAAAAGAAATAGAATGAGAAACTCCTTGGGATTTGCTCGGTATGATCCTCCATGTTGCGTTTACGAGCAAGATTGTGTGTTGTAAATGCATCTGTATTCCAGCATGACTACAACACACAGTATTCCAGAATATAAATACTTCACCAAAAGTCATCTTTGTTCAGAAGGTCCTGTATAAGATATAGGAAAAACCATGCAATTCTATCTCGATACTCGATGGTTAGAAAACAAAAAACAAAAACAAATTGTACAAGCAGTCGATACGCCGTATGGGTGGGGTTGGATACACCGTATTAATGTCTAGGAAGACATACTCGATAAAATAAATTACAATCCGGGTTGTCTCCCGGCAAGCACTTTTCTTTACAGCAAAGTCTTTAAGTTAGACTTTTCTTCAGCTTCTTCATTCCATCTCATGCACGCTAATATGCCCACATGTGAGCCTTTCCACAATCTTCTCTTCTTGAATAAATTCGGGTCAAAGGTCCAAGATTCCCTTGTAGAAACCCTTCAGCTTTTGGTATGAGTGTGAAATTCCATTCATCTTATCTTGTTCACTTACCTTCAGTAATGGTGGGATCTTGTTGCATTGTTTGTTAGTAAGGTGTTTGAATCTCGGATGTGATCGCACCATTTGATAAGTGACGCTATCGTTATCATTAAAAATGGTAATCATTCCATTAAATCTTCTTGCTTCCACGTACGAAGCTTTGCAAAATGGTTCTCCAACAATAACTTCTCCCATTTCCTCATCATGGTAAGCATCTATATTTCCACAACTGTAATGTCAGTTACAACATAAAAGTTTCTAACAAAAATAGGTGATTCATAAAGGTTCCTAATACATTTCTTCCATTGTATTCAACTTTGTCTTTCATTATTGAGTTATAAAACTTTTTAGACATCACATTAATAGACAAAATAGGGAAAAAATTAGCGTTTACAAGCTCAAATCCTATCATGCATGAAAACTGTAAGTTGTAAGCACAATCAATATGGATTTTCTTATCAAAGTCACTATAACTAGGGTATCTATTAATTCTGCTAACCATATTACCATCATTTCTAGTTTTGACTCCATTAAACATGGGTTTATCAATTACCTCACCTTCCTCAATGGTAGGCTTTAAATCATCAATTTGATTTCTCCTAAGTTCTAATGGCTCATTTAGATCGTTTAATTCAATATCGTCTCCATATAATGGGTCTAACGATCTATTTTATATCAAAGTTTCTCCCATTAGCCTAGCCTCCAAATCAAGTTCCATCCTTTCTCTTAAGCTTAACATGTAGACCCTCTTAATTATGCTACTAGCAGGTTTAACACTTTCAAAAACAATTTTCTCATCCTCTACCCTTAAAGTAATCTTTCTTTTAAACACATCAATTTTAGCGTGGGCGGTAGACAAAAATGTTCTTCCGAGGATCAAGGGCACTTTGACATCCTTAGGCATATCTAAGATTATGAAGTCTACGAAGAAAACAAACTTACCAATTTCTACTAGTACATTCTCAACAATACCTTTAGGATGCTTCACAGTTCTATAGGCTAATTCGACAATTAACTTAGTATGAGCTAATTCACATAGTCTTAGATTATTGTAGGTTAAGAAAGTCATAACACTAACGCTAACTCCTAAGTCATCAAGGGATTTTTCGAAATAAACATTATTAATATAACAAGGTAAAGTAAAGCTCCCTAGGTCATTTTCGTTTTGAGGTAGGGCATCATTGTAGAGTGTAGCCCCAATTGAATAAGCATCTAAATCCTTTAGTCCATACGATACATTCTCTTCATCAAAGCAATCATCATACAAACAACTAGGAAAAGGAATAGTCGCTTGTCTTGGCTCAAAAAATAGCTTACTGTTCTGTAGGGTCGATACGACATATCGAGGTCGTATCAGTTTCAATAGTAGTTGAGATTGACTTGACATGATCTCTTGGGTTCTCTTCAGTCGAGCTAGGTAAATTTCCAGATCCCTTTTCTTGCAGAACCTTGCTCATTTGCCTGATTTGAATTTTCAAAGCCTTGATCGAGGCTCCTTGGTTTCTGATAGCAACATTTGTGGAAGCTCAAATTTCTTTGATCAGGTTGGAGTTTTCTTCATGTATTTTTCCTGATTCGGTCATAAATTTGCTCAGTGATTCTTCCATTGATTGTCTTCGCTCTTGATACAAAGGGTTTGCATTATTTCTTTGGTAGAATCCCAGAGCTGCTCTATATTGTCCTCCTTATGGGAATGGCACACCAAATTAAGTGTAATATTCTTCTTCACATGTTTTTCCTTCTTCTTTTAGTAGACATTCCTTAGTGTAATGGGGTCCCTTGCATAATTCGCATCCCACTTGAGCAACA
The DNA here is from genome assembly GCA_026074375.1 of Tanacetum coccineum. Classification (NCBI taxonomy): domain Eukaryota; kingdom Viridiplantae; phylum Streptophyta; class Magnoliopsida; order Asterales; family Asteraceae; genus Tanacetum; species Tanacetum coccineum. The sequence goes on from BQNB010040695.1 coordinate 20,613, forward strand.
TATACTTTTTCATTTACCTTGATTCCCCTTCATAGGTTATTGAGCTGGGCTTGAATGGTAGCCAATCCATCAAAAGTTTTGGTACTATTAGTCCTAGTAGACGTTCCATCATGCCATTTTTGAGAATGTTCAGCCATCTTTTAGATGGCTACCTTTGCATTGGCAGCAGTCATAGTTGGTATGGCAGTCTTAGAATCAAGAATTTGTCTAGTAGGCACCTCCAACCCCTTATAAAACAAGATCACCTTCTGCATATTCGTTAAGTAGTTTTGAGGACAACTCATCAAAAGTTCTTTGAATCTTTCCCAAGCTTGGTAAAGAGTTTCATCAGGTTCTTGTTGAAAGTTATTGATCTCCACCATTTTTAGCAGTTCGAGGCAGGTGGACATTATTTGCTTAGAAATTTCTTCTTTAGGGCTTCCTAAGTGATAATTGAACCAGACGGTTCATTCCTTAGCCAACGACTTGCGGCTCTAGTAAGTGACATAGGGAAAGCTCCAAGCATTATTTGGTCTTGAGTAATATCAGGGATATGGAATAAATCAACAATCTCAAGAACTTTTTCAATATGTTCGTTCGCATCTTCATGATCCAAACCGCTGAAAGTGTTATCACGTAGCTCCTTGAGAAATTAGCCTTTCAGTTCAAAGTAAGCTTTGTCATTGATTTTAGGCCTAGCAATACCTGATCTATAGCCATCTCGGGTCTTAGTCATGTATTCCTCCATGGTTTCTGTCATTGCTTCTATTTCTTCTTCTTCGAACTGATCTTCCAGATCAAAAATAAGGTTGAATTCTAGTGAATTTAAATAGTTAAGACTCTGTGTCTTGGAGAGCTTCCTTGATGATTGGAACACTCGTTTAGGGTTTTCGAAAGGTGTAAATAGTTTCTTAGTTGAACTCCTTGTCATGCACTACCTGAAACAAAGGATAAACAATCAGTAGGGTATGCTCGAGGAAAGAGAATACATAAAACTAAGTACAGAAATGAAATACAAAAATTCAGAGTCTGCTACTCTATCAGATGATCGATACGCTGTATTCAATGGATTTGAATACGCCGTGTGGATGTGTTAAACAAAATACATTGTATTGGTTTAGAAAGGTTGATACGCCTTATTCAATTAATTTGAATACGCCGTATCGATTGTTCGACCAGTACAGTATACAAACAAAATTAAAATAGAAAAATAAAACACACAAGCACACAAATAAAATAAAAACAAGCAGGTAAAATGGATAATCCGACACCAAGACTCAAAAATTAAAAATAAAATTTTACAAATATACACTAATCTAAATTAGTTAAAAGTTAGAACTAAAATACTAATAAAAATAAGAATAAAACAATTTCACTCCTCGGTAGCGGCGCCAAAAACTTGATGTGTCGTTGAGTGTAGGTATTATTTATTATCAAGTTTTACATTTATATTTTGCTGACTATACCTAAAAACAACATTAACGGGCAGTGTACCCGATCAGTTGTAGCTTCGTTGGTAAGTAGGGTGTCGATCACTAAGAGCGAGAACGTAATTCCTAAGTCTATCAGTATTTTAGTTATCTATGCTAGATTTAATCTATCTAATCTATGTTAATTCTAAGTTAAATCTAATTCTAACAGATAAGGGGGTTTTTAGTCTGAGAGACTAGCACAGGTTTGGTGGTGACTTAAATCTACTTCTGCTACCAAAACACACGCAAGAAAATAATCAAAAGATATAAGAGCGGTCCAACCAATTATAAGGAAACTATATTAACCATGATTAATCAAATAAAACATTGGTTTGTTTATTTAGTGCAATGAATGACTTATTTCGAGGGTTATATCTTTCATAGATTCAGGCGGTACTTCTTCCTGAAACCTAGACATGTATAATTCTATCATAATTAAATGCATCCGCATAAAATATTTTATTTTTTGATTATAATCTATCTTAGGAGATTAATAATTGTGATCTTATAAAACCCCAGCCCATCGGGAATAGCTCTTTATATTCTAGTAGTCCACTGTCCGAGTCTTTACCAAGGGAATCAAAACGTTATTTGTTAATCCCAGGTCACCCGCTAGTCCAACTTGTTCACTAAACCAATGGTAAAGATAGGACAATATTTGTGATCCTATGATTCTAGATATATAAATTGCAATATGCAGAGCCATCCCAGTCTCTAGCTAACTTGGTCGATATCACTAAACCCAACTGAATGATAGGTCACATATTTCAGCACATAGGCAAGTATGAATTGATAAACATAATTAACAATCAATGATAAATTAAGCAATCGATATAAACAGACCAAACATTATATTATCATAATCATGGATAATACCCAAGAGTATTAGCCCTTAACCATTGTAATGTATACAAAATAATTATCGAATCAACCAAGGTAAATTAACCGAGTTAAACGAATGATACCAAAAATCAAACAATTATTAATAGTATGCGAATTACAAGGTGTTTCCTATGAATTTAAGCGCATTGCGAGACCTTCTTTGATCTTCTTGTCTTTTGAAAATTGACTTTTGTGGTTATGATACTGTAAATATGATCAAGCACACCTAAAACTCATTTTTAGGTCTTCTGTTTATAGTATCTGGAATTTCTTCGATACAACATATTGGTCGAGGTCAATACGGCGTATTGGGAGTTTTCTTGGAGTAGGGACCACATTCAATATCTTCTAAAATATTTAATTACTTAAAATAGAATACGACGTATATTGGTCTTTTAGATATGACGTATAGCTCTTTAGTTCTTTATGGTTTCTTGTGAAGTGCAGGCACAGATACGTCGTATCTTCCTTGATAGCTATGACGTATAGAATGTCAAAATAGTATTCTTCAAATTTCTTCATTTAAGCTCCATAATTACTGCAAGTCTCAAATATAAATAATTAAGTACCAACTCTTACAATAATTATACATAATAGGTAAGAAACATGGAATAAATGATACTATAAAAGTTATGTTATTTGATGTTATCAGTCTCACTATGCGAGGCGAGAAAGATCTCTCTTTAAGCATCAGCATTATCTACAACGACGTTAGGGTCCTGATTGGCTTCTCCTCCTCCCAAAGCATACACTCTTCCCTGAGCTTCATCATTTCCGGTTTGATTCCCATGATTCTGGTCCTTTAACTTTGGGTAATCACTCTTGTAGTACCCTTGCTTCCCACATTCATAACAAGTAGCCGTTGTTGATCCCACTTAAATAAATCTTGCTTAGCTTGTAAAAAGCTTAGTTGTATTGAATAAATCCAAGACAACTATGGTAGAAACTTTGATTGAATATATCAAAGACTATGCGGAATCTAGTCTATAATACTAAGAAGAATAAGTAATAAAACAGTAACAAACAAGATTGTATAATACCAAACTTTAAGCATCAGTATATTAATACGAACACTCTTGATAGTGTTAGGGTTATACAAAACCTTAAAGCTATATATGACTAAATATGAAAATGAGATATGTGACCTACATTCCCTAGGGTCTCCTTTTATACACCAAGGAACCCTAATGGGCTTACAACATGTTGGGTCTTAAAAGACTTCATGGATTCTTAGAAGTTACTGCTGCTCAGGTACATAATGGAAATTATGCCAAGTGGTTAGTACTGGTAGTATAATGTTACCACTGCTAGTTACTACTGTTAGTATAGTTTAGTACTGATAGCATAAAGTTACTGCTGTTAGTTGAAGATAAGACTGCTCAGTGTTGAAGACTAAAATATAAGCTAAGCAGTTAGTGCTGTTAGTAGTAAAAGTTAAGACTGCTAGTACAAGTTACTACTGTTAGTGTATATTAGTACTGCTAGTACTAATATTACTACTGCTTATGTTTATTAGTGCTGCTGGTGGAAAGATTACAACTATTTAAAGACTTTCTACTGTCAAGAGGATAAAGACGAGTTAAAGAGATAAAGATTATTTGGAGAACAAAAATATGTGTGAAGATAAGTGTTGAGATATTTATGTACAAGATATACATGTATTTATTTAGAAGATTATGTTTATGTTTAGAAAAGATTGAGATATCTTAGGAATATATTGTAAGCCGACTAGGACTCCTTGGTCTATAAAAGGAGGCTCTAGGGCATTAGTTGAGACATCTCAATAACACATCTATCACATCTATCTTCACAAACACACATACACAGATCCAGAGATTAAGAGTCTTGTAAGCTTCAAGGTTGTAACCCTAATACTAAGATAGAGTACTCGTATTATTATCATTAATAATATTGAAGCGTTTTGTTACATCGTATGTTCTTCATTCATATTCACTGTTTCATTGATATATCTTCTAGATATTAAAGAGTAGATTCTTCATACTCTTTGATATACACACAAAGTTTCTACTATTGTTATTTTGGATTTATCCAAGGTAACATACTCTTTACAAGGTAAAGAATCGATCAAGATTTGGGATCAAAAAGTGGTATCAGAGCTTTGCTTTGAGAAACTTTGATCTAGAAGACATGGAGCTTGAATCTACAAATAGTGGTCCTATAGCAAAGCTTCCCATACTTAAATTGGAGGAGTATGAGATATGGGCTATAAGGATTAAGCAGTAATTTCAGATCCAAGACTATGCACTCTGGGAAGTGATAGAAAATGGTGATTCATAGGTCTCAATATCTCAAACAACTGAGGAGAATGGGATAACAATTTTAAAGATGTCTACACCTGCAACTGCAGAAGAGAAGACAAAGAAAAAGAATGATGTCAAAGCTAGGGGTTTGTTACTCATGGCACTCCCAAATGAACATCAGCTAACATTCAGTCAGTATCCAGATGCTAAATCTATGTTTGCTGCCATTGAAACAAGATTTGGAGGTAATGCAGCTACCAAGAAAACTCAGAAAACTCTCTTGAAGCAACAATATGAGAATTTTAGTGCAACAAGTGCAGAGTCTCTTGACTCTATTTTCAATAGGCTTCAGAAGATAGTCAGTAGGCTTGCTATCTTGGGTGTGATCATTGCCCAAGATGATTTTAAAACTTTAAAATTTTTAAGCAGCTTACCACCTGAGTGGAATACTCATGTAGTTGTTTGGATGAATAAGCCTGAGATTGAGACTATGGGTATAGATGATTTGTACAACAATTTCAAAATTGTTGAACAAAAGATAAAGAATATTGTTGGTACATCCAGTGGTGGTCAAAACTTGGCCTTCATGACTGCACCAAACATCTAGAAGTACCACTGATGAAACACTTGCTTTAATTTACAAGTTAGTGCTGCTAGCCCTAGTGTTAATACTGCCAGTCCACAAGTTTGCACTGCAAGTGTCAGTGATAATACTGTGTATGCTTTCATGGTTGAAAATCCGAATGGTTCTAATGTCCTACATCAGGACTTAGAGCAAATTCATGAAGATGATTTGGAAGCAATGGATCTGAAGTGGCAACTCTCTTTGCTAAGTGTGAGAGCAAAGAAGTACTATCAGAAGACAGGCAAGAAGATTTTCATTAATGGTAATGATATTGCTGGATATGACAAATCTAAGGTGGAGTGTTAAACTCGTCATAGTTGGTTTTTTGTTAGGACACTTGGTAGGGAGTGCAGAGCATCAAGTATCAGGAAGATCAGTTCCAGAAATTAAGAATAACCACAGGAAGCAAGGAACTAGAGAAGAACACTCCAAGGCAATGTTGGCTATTGATGGTGTAGGTTTTGATTGGAGTGACATGGCAGAAGAACAAGTTCAGACAAACATGGCTCTAATGGCATTTTCAGACTCAGAGGTATACACTGATAAAACTTGCTCTAAAACTTGTCTGAATAACTATGAAACTCTTAAGAAACAATATGATGATCTGCTTGCTAAACAACATCAAACTAAATTTGAGGCAGCTACTTATAAAAGAGGACTAGATACTGTTGAAGCACAACTTGTCACATATAGGAAGAATGAGGTTCTTTTTAGTGAAGAAGTTGCTGTCCTTAAAAGAGAAGTAGGAATCAAACAATATGAAATTAATATGCTTAAAACAGAGTTTGAAAAAGTTAAGCAAGAAAAAGATGGCATTGAATTTAAAATTAAGAAATTTGATAAGGCCTCAAAAGACTTAGATCAGTTGTTAGAAAGTCAGATAACTGACAAAAGTCAAAAGGGTTTGGGATATAGTGCAGTTCCTCCACCTCATCCATAATTATAATAGACCTGAACAATCAGATCTGTCTAGTCTGGTCTTGATGAATCAATGTGCACTGAATTCAAAGGCTATGGTCTTGAGAATAGTAAGAAAGAGTCTAATGTTGTTTGTGAAAAGGAATCAAATAATTCTAAGGAGAATTCTGATAAGTCTTTGGTAAAAGAACAAGAATCACAGGTAAAAAGTAGCTTTGTTGAAGGTTGTGGGTCTAACACCAGTAAGAATGTTAGTGAAGTGGAACCTAAGAAAGTTAGGAAGAATAATGATGCTCCAATTATTGAGGATTGGGTGTTAGATGATGAGGAAAAAGATGAGTCTAAGACTAAGTCTGAAAAGAAAACTGTTATTCCTACTGCTGCTAAAATAGAAAAACCAGTTAAAAAGTCAGTTAGGTATGCAGAGATGTATAGATCACAAAGGCCTAGAGGGAATCAGAGAAATTGGAATGGTCAGAAGTCCAATCAACTAGGTAGTGAATTTGTGATGTATAACAAGGCTTGTTTTAATTGTGGGAGCTTTAATCATGTGCAGAGAAATTGTACTTACCATAAAAAAAGGTGGTAAGTGGGAACAATTACAACAGGGTGGATAATTACTATTATGCCAAGACCTCACACCATAGAACCCACAAAAATGTGACTCCAAGAGCAGTTTTGCTGAGAACTGACCTAAAACCTCTTAGTACTGCTAAGTCAGTTTATACTGCTCACCCAAAACCAATAGTGCATTGTGCTAGACCAAAAACTCATTTTTTCAAATCAGCACAATCTACTGTCAAAAGGCCCTTTTATAAGAAACCAACATTAACAAACAGGCATTTTAATCATAAGGTTAATACTGTTAGGCCTAAAATAGTTAATACTGCTAGGTCATCAGTACATTGTTATAATGTTAGCCCAGATTAGTTTATACTCGACTTGGTCAAATAGAACATCAGTTAATGCTGCCAGGGCAAATGGGTTCAATGCTGTTAAGCCCTCAGCATGTTGGGTTTGGAGACCTATCAAACCCAATAGTGCATCAATCACTTTGAACAGATATAACTACATTGATGCACGGGGCAGATCCAAGTCAGTAATGGCTTGGGTCCCAAAAGGAATCTAATTTCCTTATTCTTTTGTGCAGGGCAAGCCACAACATGATGATAAAGGATTTGTTGACAGTGGATGCTCAAGCAATGGAGATTGGGGGTAACTTAGCTTATCTCTCTGATTTCAAGGCAGTTTGATGGAGGTTAGTTGGCTATGGAGGAGGTGATATGGTGGTAAAATTTTGGTAAAGGTACTCTTAGATGTTATCTTGTTTGAAGAGTATACTTTGTCAATGAGTTAAAATTCAATCTTTTTGTGTCTCACAGGATGTGTGGACAAAAAGAAACGATGTCCTTTTTACAGATACTGATTGTCTTGTCTTGTCTTTAAATTTTAAGTTGCCTGTGAATAGCTACTTCTTAAAGTTCTAGAAAGGACAATATGTACAGTTTGATTGAAGAACATTGTTCCTAAAGAAGTGTGACTTGTCGTGTTGCAAAGGTATCATTAGGTAAATCAAGCTTTGGCACAGAAGACTTGGTACATATTAATTTTAAAAAACATAAATAAAGTTTTCAAAGAGAATATAAGTAAGAGGATTGCCTACAAAAAATAAATACGTTTGAAACATGACAAAACTGTGTTGTTTATTGTCTTAAAGGGACGCAAACCACAGAGCTTCTTGTAAGTCCAAAGTTCTGAATACTATTACTAGCTTTGTTTATTTGCTACATATGGATTTGTTTGGCCCAACCTTATGAGTAGCTTGATGATAAGATGTAATAGCTTTGTAGTCCACTGTGATTATAGTAGATTTACATGGGTTTTCTTTTTAACAACTAAGGATGAAACCCGTGGAGATCTTAGGCTTTATCAAAGAAATAAAAAAATAGTGGATTAGAGAAAGTGAAAATAATCAAAGTGATAATGGAACAGAGTTTAAGAACAAAGTTATGGATGATTTTTGCAGAGAAAAAGGTATTAAGAGAGAATATAGTGTAGCTAGGACTCCTCAGCAAAATGGTGTTGCTGAGAGGAGGAATAGGACACTCATTGAGGCTGCTAGAACAATGTTAGCTGACTCTAAGTTACCTACCACATTTTGGGCAGAAGCAGTTTCTACTGCTTGTTATGTACAAAATAGGGTTTTAGTAGTTAAGCCTCATAACAAGACACCTTATGAACTTTTTAGAGGTTTTAAACCAGCTCTAAGTTTTATGAGACCATTTGGTTGTCATGTTACTATTCTTAATACTCTGGGACATTTAGGGAAAGTTTGATGGCAAAAGTGATGAAGGTTTCTTTGTTGGATACTCTTTGAGTAGTAAAGCTTTTAGGGTATACAATACTAGAACCAAAAGGGTAGAAGAAAACTTGCATATTGGGTTTTTAGAGAATAAGCCTATGATAGAAGGGACTGGTCCAAAATGGCTGTTTGATATTGACTCTCTAACCCAATCTATGAACTATGTACCAGTTAGTGCAGGTACAGTTTCTAATGTCTCTGCAGGTACATCAGAAGAAAACAGTCAAGAGTGCATTGTGATGCCAATTTGGAAAGATACTTCATACTTTGATTCACCTACAGAGAATGTTGATAATGGTGAACCAAAAACTGCTGATGATGCTCAAAAGCAGGATGAAGATGGTCTAAATAATGAGAATGCTGAACAAGAAAGGTTTTCAGATGATAGCAGTTCTAAAGATGTTGGGCAACAAGTTAATACTGTCAGTCCTGATGTTAATACTGGTAGTCTTGAACTTAATGTTGTTGGTCCATCAGTTAGTACTGCTAGTTCAAATGAAGAAGACAACACTGAAGAAGAACCAGAAGTTGATTTGGGGAACATTACAAATTCCTATATTTTTCCAACCACTCCCAATACAAGAATTCATAAAGATCATCAATTGAGAATGTGATTTGTGAAGTGCAGTCAACTGTTCAAACAAGAAGAATGTCAAAATCTACTTCTGAACAAGGGTTTCTCAGTGATGTGTATGAGCAGAAAACACATGATACCCTGAATACTTGTTTATATGCTTGTTTCCTATCACAGATTGAACCAACAAGCATTGCTAAAGCTCTATCTGATTCATCCTGGGTGGAAGCAATGCAGGAAGAACTTCTGCAATTCAAACTTCAACAAGTTTGGATATTGGTGGATCTCCCTAATGGAAAGAAGGCCATTGGAACAAAATGGGTCTTCAGAAACAAGAAAGATGAAAGGGGAATTATGATTAGGAATAAAGCAAGGTTAGTTGCACAGGGTCATAGACAAGAAGAAGGTATTGATTATGAAGAAGTGTTTGCACCTGTGGCAAGAATTGAGGCAATAAGATTGTTTTTGGCCTATGCTTCTTTTATGGGTTTTCTGGTATATCAAATGGATGTAAAGAGTGCTTTCTTGTTTTGGAACCATTGAGGCGATGTCTATGTTACTCAACCACCAGGATTTAAAGATCCTGACCATCCAGACAAAGTTTACAAGGTGGTCAAAGCACTTTATGGGTTGCATCAAGCACCAAGAGCATGGTATGAAACTTTGGCTAACTATTTGTTAAGCAATGGGTTTAACAGGGGCAAGATAGATCAGACATTTTTACAAGAAGCAAAAGGAGATATTCGCTTGTATATAGGTTCTATGTAGATGCTATTATCTTTGGTCTCAACAAACAAGGAGTTATTGTATGGTTTGAGAAGCTAATGAAAGATAAGTTTCAGATGAGTGTATATGGGAGAACTTCTTTTAGGGTTACAAAGTACAAGAAGATGTTGAATATTTATAAGTCAGGACAAATATGTAGCTGAAATTTTGAAAAAATTCAACTACTCTGATGTGAAGTCTGCTTCAACTCCTGTTGATTTGGAAAAACCTTTGGTCAAGGATGGAGATGCTGATGATGTTGATGTACATCTCTATAGATCTATGATTGGGTCTTTGATGTATCTCACTGCATCTAGACCAGATATCATGTTTGCAGTATGTGCATGTGCTAGATTTCAAGTTACTCCTAAGACATCACATCTCTTAGCAGTCAAGAGGATTTTTAGATATTTGAAAGGCAAACCAACTTTAGGCCTTTGGTATTCTAGGGATTCTCCATTTGAACTGGTTGCTTATACTGATAGTGACTATGCTGGAGCAACTCTTGATAGGAAGTCTACAACTGGAGGTTGTCAGTTTTTGGGAAACAGGTTGATATCTTGGCAGTGTAAAAAGCAAACTGTGGTTGCCACTTCTACAACTGAAGCTGAATATGTGGCTGCTGCTAGTTGCTGTGGACAAGTACTCTGGATTCAAAACCAATTGCTGGATTATGGGTACAATTTCATGAACACTGTCATTAATATTGACAATAACAGTACTATCTGCATTATTGAAAATCCTGTTCAACATTCTAAAACAAAACATATAGAGATTAGGCATCATTTTATAAGAGATTGCAACACTAAAAAGTTAATACAAATGGTTAAAATTCATACTCCAAAGGTGTGTATGTGTTTCTCTAGGCGTCATGTCCTATAAGGCACCTAGATTTATTAGCTTAATAGCAGTTAATTAATATAGTTATGTTTGGTAAACCTTGTGCTTGATTATGGTCATGTTCTTAAGATTCCGCTGCATATATTGATCATAGTTATGATATCCTAGATGAGCTAGATCGATTTTCAACATGTGGTATCAGAGCAGGTTGCTCTTGATATCTAGGATTCTACAAGGTTTTGAAAGAATGGTTATTTAGGTACACGATTCACACTCAGCAAGATTGTTTGGTTTCTGTTTGAATCACGTACGCAGCAGCATCTTGGAACAAGGTATGTTGGCAATCATGTGTTACATCAGGTATATTATATACAAAGCTTTGCTAAAACAGATTAGAGTTTTCCTATATCAAGGTGTGCGGAGTAATTTCCAATCATTATAAGGAATCGAGTCTTAATGATAAAATACTGATGATTCTTTGCTACTCGTTATTGTCTATCTAATGAATGATGAGTACTGCTTGTTTCACTATTCTTAAAACAACAAGTCAAACCCTAAAAGGATTTGGTTCGTACTCGAAACTGTGAAACAAACCCTAACTTTCTAGGGTTTCGAATGTTGCTGAATAACAAAATTCTATGCGGATCATGGATAAGGGTTTGTACAGGATTCGTAAATAAATAAGAAAGAATGAGCAGGTTATGGTCGTGGTATTCACAGCAGGTTTTTCAAACATCAGGGTTTCAAGGTTATTGTTGTATTTCTGGTTCGTGGTCATCAAAGAAGGATATGGCAGATTTAGTTCGTGATTTTATGTATAAACATGTTTATGTCTGCGTGACTATTGGGAATGGAATATATTATGAAAAAGAAAACCTTATTTGTAGGGATTGTATTCTATTTTCCATAATTATCTCCTGGTCTATTGGATATTATTAGCAGATTATGTTGAACGTGGTTAATGGGCTGCTAATAATGGAACATGTTGACTTAACTTATTGTTGTTGCTACATGGTGGTTTGTGATTTATATGTTCTGGTGTACGTGTTTGTGATTTATATGAGAGATTAAGCGAGCTTAAAAATAGAAAGAGAGATGTGTGCATAAAAACAGTAATAAGTGATTATGTGAGAAAAAAGAATTGAGAGATAATGTGAGCATAAAAACAGAAATAGAGCTTGTGAGAATCAAATTTGATGATGAAAATTGCTTTTTGGAATGAAAATTAGGTAATTACTGATGTATTGAAGTTAATGCTGCTCAGCTTAAACTTAATGCTGTTAAGCTTAAGATTAATGTTGTTAGGCTTAAATTAGTGATGCCCGTATTTGTTTATGCTGCCATGCATACAGTTTCTACTGCTGATATACATTAATGCTGCTAAGCTTATGTTGATGTTGTTGGGTTCAGTTAATGCTGTTAGGCATATGTTAATGCTACTAGTTCAAGTTCCTACTGCTGAGGGTGATTTTATAAATACTTTGATTCAGGGTTTCATTTACTTCTTTATTCGATTTCAATTATTCAAACACTCTCTAATCATAAACCCTAACTCAATTTTCATCTTTGATCATCAAAATCATCATTATGTCGAGCCCTAAGTTTGTTGACACGCACAATGTGGTTGCATTCTTGGAAAAACCTGTAGAAAGTGATGGGTTTGCAGAGATCATTGATTTCCTGAAAGCAAGTTCTATTCATTATGCTTTAATAGTCAATCCAATCATCTACACATCTTATATTGAACAATTTTGGGCAACTGCAAAGGTACAAACAGTTAACGGAGTGTGTCAGTTACAAGCCCTAGTTGATAAAAAGAGGGTTATCATTACGGAGTCAAGCATTAGGAGTGATCTTCACTTAGATGATGCAGAAGGTACTGATTGTCTGCCAACTGCTACTATTTTTGAAGAACTCGCACGTATGGGGTATGAAAAGCCTTCTCAAAAGCTTACTTTTTATAAAGCTTTCTTTTCTCCACAGTGGAAGTATTTCATTCACACTATTACACAATGCCTTAGTGCCAAATCCACTGCATGGAATGAGTTCAGTAGTACAATGGCTTCTTTGATCATATGCTTGGCAACAAATCAGAAATTTAATCTATCTAAGTACATTTTTGATGCTATGGTGAAACACTTAAATCGAGGGGTTAAATTCCTGATGTATCCATGTTTTCTACAAGTTTTCATTAATCAACAGCTTGGAGATATGTCAAATCATAAGAAGATTTTTGTTAATCCCTCCCACACAAAGAAAGTTTTTGCTAACATAAAGAGAGCTGGAAAGGATTTTTCTAGGAGAATAACACCTCTATTTGATACTATGATGGTTCAAGCTTCTAAGTAAGTAGGTGAGGATTCAGATCATCCAACTGATTCTAATCAAATACCCATTATTGATCAACCATCTACATCCTCTCAACCTAGGCAGAAATAAAAGTCTAGGAGAACACAAAGGAAGGAGTGGTATGTGCTTAATTACACATACCGTTTTCCATTTAAACCGGACTTAAATGACCAAAAAACGTACCAAAAATACATTGTAATTGTATGTTTTCATTTATATTGTGCAGGAAACGGATATTCAAGAAAAGGACGAAAAATTGAGCAAAAACGAACAAAACTGAGCACGGAATGGAAAAGCGTGAAAAGCCAAAGTCAAATCGAAGCAAAAAGTCAACCAGGTCAAGTCAAAGTCAACCCCGTAAAAAGTCAAAGTCAAACCCGAAGCCGTAACCGAAGAATACTTAATGGGCCCACCCAAACCCATCTAATGGGCCCACCCGAACCCATATAATGGGCCGGGTCAGCCCATTAGTACATTATATGAAGACTTTTAAGCCCAAGTATAAATAAAAGCCCAAATTGCCTTTTTAAACCAAACCGGCCCAAACAATACTAAAAGCCCATTTCTATTTAACCCCCGTTAGGCCCCAAAACTAGTTAACCCCTAACTCTGTTAAGTCCCCAGGACTGTAGTTGTTAAACCAAGAAACACCATTGAGGGCCATTTATGCCAAGTCCTTTTAACCTATTATACACCACAAGGACCATTACTGCGAACAAATGATACACGTTAAGGGACTCTTTTTGCCAATTTCCTATATTTGTACCCTGTTTCATATTAAACAGATTTTGTCGCCAAATACTGTTTGTCCTCATCCCAAACACACTCCGCGTGTGTTTTAAGCCTGCAACTAAACTCCAAATCCCTTCACACCACTCCAAAATCCTCACCCCACCTCACAAAACACCCAGAAGTTCCTTTAAAAATGAAAAAGATTAAATTGCTCTTGTTGAACATATTGCAGGAGAATATTTCAAGCTAATTTGGATGCTGAATTAATAAGAAGAACCAAAAAGCTAGCAAAGGGGAAACAAGAAGAAGAAGCCAACAACGCAATTATTTGAGTATGGGAAAATACATTAGATATGATGAGGTTGAATAGATTGCTTGCTGAAAGGGCTCCCCATCAAAGAAAGAGAGGAATCGTTGACAGATGAGGAAAAAGGAAAAAACTATTTATGGTATTGCTGGAGGAAAAGAAGAAATATTTTTGTTAATCAGAGCACAAGGAAAGAGAAACAGACCTTTCCATACCTATGGGATAAAAGAGAACTCAAATATCTCCTATCTTAAGCACATGGGTGGATTACACATACAAACAGCTAAGGGGTAAAGGAGTTTTGATGAAATTCAAATGTTGCTTGTCAAGGAATGACAGGGTAAAAACATTGTGGTTTTGGGTTCTGAGGTACAGGAAAGCAAAAGAAGAAAGAAGGTAGAATAGGTAGTGAGGAGACAATCTAAAGGCACCTTACCTCGCAGGCGGAACGAATCCTCTGCAAGGAGAAAAGAGTAGGAAAGAGCAACACCTCTCTTGCGTTATCCTCAAAAGAAACAAAGAATGGAGGAAGACAAAGAGTCAGATGAAGTTGAAGAAGTTAAAGAAGATGATGAAGACTTTTAAAGAAGAAACTTAAAGATTCAGAAGATGAACATCAAGTTTAGAGGAGGATTGTTGGGACTTAAAAGACTTCATGGATTCTTAGAAGTTACTACTGCTCAATACTGCTGGTGAAAGGATTACAACTGCTTAAAGACTTTTTAATGTCAAGAGGATAAAGACGAATTAAAGAGATAAAGATTGTTTGGAGAACAAGAATACTTGTAAAGATAAGTATTGAGATATTTACGTACAAGATATACATAATGTATTAATTTAAAAGATTATGTTTATGTTTAGAAAAGATTAAGATATCTTAGGAATGTATTGTAAACCGACTAGGACTCCTTAAGTCTATAAAAGGAGGCTCTAGGGCATTAGTTGGGATATCAGTTTTGCATATAAGTCTTCATATACTTTATTTTTAGTTGGCAATGTCGATTTATAGAATGCTTCAAGGTTGTAATCACTGTTCTAAGAATGAAGTTTTAGCGGTGTTTGGAGCGTTGTAGTTGGGTGCGGTGGGTGAGTGCTGGGGGGTGCATGTATGTTCGGGAGGGGTGGATGGTTGTCGGGCGTGGGTGGCTGGTGGGTTGATGGTTGTGGTTAGGTTGGGGGGGGGTGGATTGTGGTGTGTACGTTGGTGTGGGGGGGTGGAGTGGGGTAGTGAGCACGACTTGCTATGTTATGAACAAAGATGATGTCCTAGGGTTGAGGACATATAAAGTTTTTCTTCTACTATAAGTTATTTTATTTTTGGATGATTTTTATTTATCCAAGGTTATTTTAACTTTAGACAACTGCTAAGGGATCGTTTCTTGGTTGGGTAGAGGGGAGAAACATGTATCAACAGAAGTGAATGAAATTGATTCTAGGTTTGTATCTGTACGTTTTTGGTTTCCACAATTGATATCAGAGCAAGGTTTGTGGCTCTTGTCTAGGTAGGATCTACAAGGGTCTTTGAGAAGGAAGAAAGAAGAAACCCTTTTTTTATTAAAACCTTAATTTTCAAGAAATCGATTTGTGGTAAAAGTTTTATGGGGTTTTGAAGTTTAATTGATATAATAGTGCGTATAACCGTTCTCTCTACCTTAATTGGTATGCAATATGATTGTAAATCATTGTTACTATTAAGGGTTTTCTTTAAATCTAATTGGGTCTTTCTTTTTTAATAATTATTGAACTTCGGTTGAAATGGTGAAAAAATGAAAAATGAAAAACGAAAAGGAATGTGATTGAATTTTTTGAAAATGGAAAAGAAATAGTGAGAAAAAAAGATGAGAAGCTGGTGAAATGTGTGAAAAATACTAAGGTTTTAAGGGAAAACCTAATTTGATTTAAAACCCATATGAATGGTTTTTGGTTCCATGATTCAAGCTTTCGTATAATTGGATACATCATACGGGGATCATGGGTTTTGGGAATGAATTCATACGAAGAAAGAGCAGAAGGCACAAGAAGCAGCAACAGGTCATATATGGAGTGTTTTTCAAACTAAAGATGACACAAGGTTCTTTAAGGTTTCATGTCAAGAAGGTTACTAGAAACAGCATATGTTAAATCGTTTACAAGATTTAGGGTTCACACAAACCCTAATTGCATTCGACATTAGTTCCTCTTGGTTATCAGGTCACGAAACAAGTTCTAGCAGTTAAGGTGTGATTACTACTGTTTGAAGTGTGAATTCATATTAATACTGCTCTTACTATATTAGTACTGCTCGTGCTCATTACTACTGTCTGGTATTATAACTTACTCGCTTGCCAAAGATGGATGATATTGATGAGTAAAATTTTGTGCCGCTCATCCAAGAAGCGAAACGTGTTTATGTTGAATTCACTCATCGATGTTGCTGTCTATATAATTATACAAGGTTCAACGAGGGTTAGTACTGTTACTTTTTAGTAGTTACAACTACTTTGGATTGAACATGAGTTAGTACTGTTAAAGGAATTTTAGTACTGCTCAATATACATGTTTAGTACTGCTAGCCTTATAGCAGTTAATACTGCTAGGTTTATTTCTAGTAGTTAATACTGCTGGCTTTATTCGGATTTCTACTGCTAGTGACATCTAGAAGTTAATACTGCTCGGGTTATTCAGAAGAGTTTATACTGCTTTCTTTGTCCGAGAATTACGGTTTGTACTGTTAGTATTGTTCAATATCGGGTGACAAAGCATGTTTATGGATTTCGGATGAGTTATGTTTTTGGACAACACACACAGGAAGAATTTTGGTTTTTGGTTTACTTGTTCTCAACAGGTTTAATGGCTCGTTTTTGGATTTCTTGGTTTAATTGATTACGAAGATTATTGTTTATCACCTATTTGAAGATGAAGTGGAATTATTTGGGTTTGTGTTCTTATCATATCTCGAATGACTTACAACATTTGGAGATAACTTGTTCGTGTTTAGAAACGATGTGACGAAGACTTGACAAATCTAGCAAAGGTGTGTGATTTTTCTTATGGTGCTCAATGCTCACATTTGCTATCACTTTGGTTATGTGTCTCATAGAAGATGAGGATAATTGTCAAGAGATTTCGGTATCCTTATACATTGATTTTGGGTATACGTTCGAAGTCACGTGGATAGTACAAGATATAAGACACAAGTTTGGGTTATTCTACTTCTACATCAAGTTCGTTATACTTAATTTTCTTCATCAGTAATCATTACATAGAGCCTACAGAATTGAAGATTCACAAAATGGTTAACATATGGGTTTCAGGGGAAGCTTATTGTTAAAATGTTTAACCATTTACATGCACCACTTGAGCGGAAGTGTTTCGTTACTACTGTTAATCTTTATTACTACTACTAGTTTATGTTTCTACTCCTCAAAGTCATTTTTCGTATTATGCTTCATGAAGGGTATTTTGAGTATTGGAAGGCTGGATTAGTAGTTGTGATATATGGTTTGTAGCTGTTTTGATCCAAGTTGCATATCTACAGAAGACCCCTATCTGATAATTACAAAAAGGGGAAGAAGATTACAAGTTTATTGATTTGCAGCTTATTATATGTGGTGGCATGATACAAAGGATATTTACTTAAGGGGTAGTTTTGTTTCATTCAGGGAGATGATCACATCTTAACTTTAGGGGAAGCTTTGGCTTTATGATGAAGTTCGTACACGACTTTGTTTGTTTTGTCATCATCAAATAGGGAAAGATTGTTGGGATTCTTGATTTGATGAGACAAAGTAAATAAAAGAATGAAACAAAAGGACTAAAAACATCATTAAAGAATTCTACAAGCTGGTGGAGAATATGTAGATTCTGGAATATCTCCTTAAGAAGATAAAAATAACAGAATATATTCTCTAAATATTTAAAAGATTTACTTGTCTAATGTTTATCTTTCTTTGTAAGTCTTGATCTCTCTCTATATTAAGAGATCATAGACACATAGTTTTGTGTGCATAGAAAACATGTAGACGTCTAGTAAAGGTGTGTGTGAGTTCTAGGCGTGAGTTCTCTAAGTAGACGCCTAGAAGTTGTGTGTAGCCCCAATGATCTTTGATCCCTGTTAGATTGTAACCGTTCTAGAATTGATCATCTAAAATTAGGGCTTGTTGGAAACATATGGTAATAAAACCTTGTTTAAATAACATTGAATCATGTTCATTATATTCCGCTGCATTGTATCTATATTCTTTGTTATTTTTGTTAATCCTAGATATAAAGATCTAAACAATCTGAGCTTACAACGATTCTTTAGGTTTCCACATAAAGCGCACTGAAGCGTACACTCCCCTTTTATCTGAAGCTCGGGTTATGCACTGAAGTGTACATAAGCCATAGACATGGAGATTAGAGAACAATAATCGGATTGATAGAAGTATGTTGTTTCCTTAGTCTTGATAACCTGCCAAGAAGAGAAGTAGAAATCAGAAACCCTTTGCTTGAAGGTTCTGAGGGATTAGAAGTACTTGCATTCTCACACACAGATTTTTTAGACTTATTCTCGGTGTTACTAGATGCAGTTAATTTTCCATACATGGCAAAAATTCTTCCAGTTGGAATCCACCTAAGAAAAGTCCTAGGTTTGCTAGGTCTAGATGAAGCAAGACTTCCTTTGGACCCTAACTCCTTTGATTTCTTGGCATTTTCCTTATGTTTCTTTTGATTTTCATGTTTTGAGACATTAGCACTTTGGTTATCAGCACGAGAATTCATGTCATTCACATAATTAAGCACACAAACATCATGATTGGCAGTAACTAAACATTGCTTACACATGACACAAACAATTTTGGATTTATCATTTCGAATGGCAAGCGTAATGTTATTACATTCAGATGACATGTGCTTCAGATTCTTAGGAATTTGGGAATTCCTATGGTTTTCTTCTATTTTCTCGACGTTATTCGAGAGGCAACTACTCTTAGAATTAGATGGAACCCTATCAGTATTAGAATTGCTCCTAGGATGTGGTCTTCTAGTCTTAGTGTTGTTTACTCGGGTAGAAGAAAAACTGTTTGAGTCACAATTACCTTGTTGCTTATGAATAACATTTGGTTGAGAAACAGTGATTGGTTTTGTCCTAATGCTTGTTTTAACGGGTTTGTTCAGAATAACATTATCTACCCTAGAGGTTTTAGAAGGATTAGTCCTAAAGATTCTAGGGGCAATCACATTGATAGTTTGCACAACTTTCGATTCTCGTGTGGGAGGTGCTGAGTTGTGTTTAGATCGAGTTAGGGTTAGGATTTAGGATAGATTAAGGTTTAGGATTAGTGTTAGGATTATGGTTTAGTGTTTAGGATTAGGGTTTAGGGCTTAGTTTTAGGTTTTAGGGTATAGTTTTAAGGTTTAAGTGAAATTTGGGTTTAGGGTTTTGTTTTATGGTTTAGGGTTTTAAAACATGGAATAGGGTTAAAATTAGGGATATATTAGGGTTTAGGAGTCATGAATTAAGTACTTGTCTTGTGAAAGTTCATTGGAATTCAAAGCGTGGTCCCGAGTTCACTTGGGAGCGCGAAGACCATATGAAGTCTAAGTATCCTCAGTTATTTGTTGATCGTGCTGTTGAATCGGCTAGTTAAATCTCGGGACGAGATTTCCTTAAGGAGGGGATAATGTGACAACCGTGATTTGAGCAGGTTAGTTTAAACCTTTAGAAATGGCTAAGAGTTCATTTTTATGTGTGTAAGTGTTGTGCTATGTGAATTTATGTGGGCTAAGTGAGTTAATTATGTGCTTGATATCATTTTGAGGTGTATGGGCATCTCATTTTGAGTGTGTTTGAGTTTGGTGTTAAGTATTCCATTCGTTCACGTGTGGTGATAATGGATATGAAAGACGTGTGCATGCATTGCTACGTCAATACTTGGTTTTAAGGATTAAGCGTTTATAGGAAGTGTGTGATATGGGAAAGGAATAATGTGGTTGAAATATGGAAGTTGGTAGTAAACTTTCCATATATAGAAAGTGAATTTGGAAATGAAAAGTTATTTTTAGAAAGTAGTTTATAAGCAAAATGGTTTACCAAATTAGCTTAGGTTTTTATAAAAACTTAAGGTATTGAAGGTAATTAATTAACTAATAAAAGATAAAAAAAATATTTTTTTATACATGAATAGTAAATACAAATTTTAGGAAAAAAAAGAAAAAGAAAAAAAAAGAATAAAGCTCAATCCTAGTAGGACTCTAATTAAGGGAAAAACTAATTTTAGTATAATTAAGATTCTAATTTGGTAATTATCTAGATCCTTTTCCCCACACTATAAATACAAACTCATAACCCTCATATTTTTTTTAACCGATCGAACTCAAGGGCAGAGACAAAAAAAAATTATTTATTCAAGATCAAGCTAGGTGATTTGTTGTTCAAGAATCAAGGTTTAGGTATGTTTTAATTAAGCTTTTGTTAATTAGTTATCATTAAATCATGTAATAATTATTATGATGGATAATTAGGGTTTCATAACATCTGTAATTAATGATATAATAAACATGTTATAATGATTAGGGTTTAATTAGAAGCTTATGGGTGTAATTGGTAAGGTTTAATTCGCGTTAAAACTTGAATTAGGGTTTGGCATAATTTAGGGTTGTGTTGTTTTGATGATATCTAGGTGATAAAGGCATGAATTGATATGATTCTTGAGCCTAAGTTGTAGCTCAATGAGTCTAGTTTCCAGAACATCCAGCCTCGAAAGTTTTTAAGGTCGGGAAGTCATTCAAATGTTGGATACAAGAAAAGTTGTCAAAGCAGTAAATTTGGGTCAGATTTAAGTCAGGTTATGGGGTGTAAAACCCCCCACTTAAAATTTGAATTAGGATTATCCAATCTACAGGAGTTTATTTCTATGTGTATATTAAAAATCCTCCAAAGGAGAGCTTCTGATTTGGAGTCTAAGTATGGTTTTTAGGTCTAAACGTTTTAGTGTTCGTTCATATCCGAAACTGAGTAGCTAAAAGTTTGATTCTATTTGGGGCACTTAAGAAAGGAAATAAATTAGTGGAAAATCATGGAGATAGTAAACTCATGATATTGAAACGGTGATTTTTGGTAAAATTTATAAAGGTCAGTAGGTGTGGTTTAGAAAATGGTAAAGTGACACTAAAATTCTGCGTTTTCGGGTAAATTGTTGAACATTAAAAAAGTATGTAAACGAATTGGTAAATGTTGGGCATGGTGTTGGGGTGACCCATGAAGTTAAATAAACACCTTAGACATCCATCATATAATTGTTACGTGGGCATAAGCATTTTGGCTTAGTCGCGTGTAACATGTGTTTGTTTGATTTTATAGTTTTGTGCAAGGAGTTTGGAAATTGTTTAAGCATCAAGTGAGTTTCATAGCCCCTTTTTCTTATGTTTTCTTAGGGTGAAAATGATGCTATGAGTTTAAATGTTTTAGTTACTATGATAATGTGTTTTAAATGAGGCATGGGCTATACGAGACTATTGTATGTTATGTGCTACTTGCTAATATGATATGGATTGTTGTGCTTGAGCGTGACCGCCTCAAGGCATTGATGGATTGTTAGAAGTGAGCATGATTGTCTCATTGTTGTAGATTATTAATAGTGAGCGTGATCGTCTCATTGTTGTGGATTGTTAATAGTGAGCGTGATCGTCTCATTGTTGTGGATTGTTAATAGTGAGCATGATCGTCTCATTGTTGTGGATTGTTAATAGTGAGCATGATCGTCTCATTGTTATGGATAGGGATATGTTTGTAATGTTTGAGCGTGAGAGTCTCAATGTAGATTGATGTGATTGCATGTTAGCTTGTATGATAGTTCGTTGTATGTTCTGCTATGCTATGTTTTATTTATCACAGTGATTTCAAAGCGAGTTATTGGCGTGTCTTAAACCTATGACTCTCACCAACATTATGTTGACGTTTAAGCATCATTTTCAGGTGAGCATCATGGAGATAAGATAGAGAGAAGTGGCTAGAAAGAGACCATAGGATGTCATAGACTTTATTGCTTTTATGTCTTGAATATTGCATTGTTTGAATTATGGATACTTGTTGCATTTCTTTCTATTGGCGAGAACTTTCGTTTCATCAATAAAGACGCCTTTTGGATTTGGATTAGTTTTATGGGTATTGTTATGACACTTTGTGTCTATACTTTGATTATTTATTGCATGTAGAATTCTCTTTATAGACGTCATTGTGTTGTGATGATATCGATGATGTTACGCCTTGGTGGGGTGTGACAGATATCTTTAAACATTCCAAGGTCACTGAGTGAACAATCACTTAGTGAGTTACCTTCAACTACTCAACCTGAGTCTATAATAAAAACTCAACCATTCAGTGAGGCGGCTCTCACCCAAAAAAGAAGGTGATAGGTTCAGTGAGTTGTGGAAATAGACTCCCTGAACACCATACGATCTCCAACAACTAGAAGTCCCTAAAGACAAGTGCCTCAAGAATAGGCGAGATAGTTTGAAATGGATAAGTCCAAGCTCTTATCCACTTGAAGTCAAACTATCCTGAATAGGGTATGAAGACAAGGTCAGTGTCAGCACTGACCTTATAAAGTGTGTTTGTCTCATACTTAGATTAGAATTGTAATAAAGACAAACCTGTACAATATGTACTGACTATCCAACCTTGGGACACGCACTTATCACCCATGTGGGTATGACCCTACCTAAGTAGTATAAATACACATGCCTAGTAAACGAAGTAGATTAAGTTTGTGCATTCAAAGTTGTATATTTCACAAACACCTACTCCTCCAATATCAACTAGGTACCTGAGCAAGCTCAGTTGGTTAGCATAGTTGTCAACTTTGCATTATATTTTAAGTTATGCAAAGTTGTTAGTGAGGAGATCACACACACACACACATTGTCATTCAATCCTTATTTTTGTTCCACAAACAAAGGGGTATAATTCTTAATAAATTTATAAGAGTTAAATGTTGAAAATTAGTTTTGCGTTCTTTACGTGTTTACACTTATATTTGTCAAAACTGATTTTCACTATATTACTTTAAGCCGTGAGTTAGTTTATCTTAACTATTATAGTTTTTGGTAACTAACTCAGGGGGAACAACAATGTGTTTTATGTTAACTCTGTTATTCCCTTTTTATCAAGACAATGTTACTTTTAAATTTAAGACTTATGTTTTATTTGTCGATGTCTTCTAAGATAACTATTGCAATGTCGTACTATTTTCTTTGAATTAGTTATAGCATGTTCTATTATCCTATGCTTGTGCCTTATCTTGTCATATCTCGTGTTTCTGCTTTAGCGGGGTGTGACAGATCCAGGTTTTGAGAATTGACGGGAAACAACCAAAATTGTTGAAGTTTACTTCAATGATTCAACTGAATTCGCTGTTATCCTATCTCGAAAGGGAATCTCCATTCAGGAACGGCTCTGGAATATCGAAGAACTTTGCTAGCGTCTCTAGACGTGTCAGTTTTAGATAAACCACAATCCAAGCTGGAATACATGTCAAAGAGATTTATTCATGAATCGAATCCTGATGACGCATATACAATATTTATACTGTAAAACAGTCCTTATGGAATCAGAGGTTAAAGTTACCAAACGTCAAGGAATTTACGAGACATTCTTCCATGTCCGTGTTTATTTGTTAACCCTTATACATGTAGGTAACTTAAGGCGTAACCACCTCAAATCCAGGACCGTTATACTCAATACCACATACTCATAGTCAAGCCACAAAGTCACACGATGAGCATCAAAGATTAAAGTGATCAAGAAAGCTCAGAATCTACAAAGTCGAATAACTTCCTTAATGTTCGAATGAAAATTGTTATATCAAGCAAAGTAAGTCAACAAAGACTACCAGGGGAGATTGTTAGACAAAGATAGAATGTCAAAACCTACAAGGGAATATTGATAGCCAACTTTCAACATGATGCAAAGTATGAGTATGTTGTTCTAAAATCACAAGGAGATTCAAGGATGAACAAGAACAAGAATGTAAATAGTATTCATATCAAGCTCATCCATAATAAGGAATGATTTAAAGATCTCGGAATATAAAGTCAAATACAAAGGCTCAAGATCAAAGATCACTTAGCATGAAGGAACGCTTTCTACTATAACAAAGTTCAAAACAAAGACACAAGACCACAAGAAGGCAAAGATTACAAAGTTAAACAAGTTACTGCCGAGAGATTACAAAGTAAAGGATGACCGCTCCATTGGGGGAGATTGTTAGTCTTAGAAATATCAACTCAAGCAAAGAATGCAACAGTCATTAGTATTAGTTTCGGTCTTTACATTTTTAGAACTTTGTAAGCAAATGTAATAGACTAGATATGGACTCAGGCTCGAGAGTTAAGCTAACATTGTACACGTTATAGGCCAAAAGCCCAACCAAAGTCGAGCACGGCCCATCCACTCTTAGTCCATACGCCTCACATGGAGAAGATAATATATATACCCCTTCCTAGTTTGTTAAGAATGGTGTTAGTTCTCATTTGTTTTGTTAAAATCATCCACCTCTTTTTTTCTCTCTTTCTCTCTCTAAATTCTTATGTATTTAGTGCTTGCCCATGTTGTGAAATGGATTAGCTTTTGGGATAACAAAACGTTATGTTTAAACCTTATTTATTTTAAACTTTACATAATATGATTTAATAATTGTCGTCAATAAAACTTGGAAGATCGTAAAATATAAATATGGTTTTTACGCGATTATTTGTATTAACATTTATTTAAACGTAAGCGACCGTATAGTTTAAATATCTTTATATTTGCACTAACATGATACATGTCGGTTTATTCACTATAAACATTTTTCCAAAACATTTTTAAATCCTAACCAAATCTTGGGTCTTCAGATATTTTTTAAATCCTAACCAAATCTTGGGTCTTCAGATATTTGTACCCAAGTTTCGCTATAAGTTTTTCTTCTTCTTGTTTTTAAAGGGTACGTGTGATGTCGGTTTTCTTCTCTCTCGGCTTTTGTCCTCTTGATTTTCCTTTTCTGACAAGAGAAGACCTGATTTGTGATGTTTGTATGATGAGTTTGGTTGTGAGTTTGGGGACGATTGTGGTGGTGGTTGCGTTGTTTATGGTGGTTGCATTATTTGTGGTGGTTGTGTTTTTGTGAATGATGTATAGTTTATAATACATATTATATCAAAGTATAAAGAAATTTACTAAAAATCCTTAAGGGCAAAGATTTAAAGTAAAAATCTACACGAAAATATAATGTACGTAAGCTGGTAAGTGATTATCGGGTCGTTTTCTCAAAGACTTATGAAATTGAGACCTCGTTTGTTATTTGGACAATAACTTGAATTGGTTCGAAGATGATTGTTTTCTAAAATCCTAATAGTGAACAAATAAAGGCATGATTAAAACTAACTACGAAAAACGTTAACGGGAATTTAATAAAATGCGACAAATAAGCAAGTACACTAAGATTAAACCCTAAATGAATTTCTAAACTTTTTCTAATCCTATTTGACTATTTAAAAAGAAAAGGATAAGGAAATTCTAAAACGAAGGTGTTTAAATCTTAAAAATGAAGAAAACGATAATGGGGATCAAATCCCGTTCTTTAAAAAGTGAAATTATAAAATATAATCCCTACGAAAGTAATTTTAAATCCTAAGCTTAAAATATGATAAAAGAAAATTTTATAAAAAAGAAAAATATTTTTTTATTTTTTATGATTTTTTAAAGTTTTAAACAAAATTAAATGATTAAAAATACAAAACTTACTCTAAAAATTCTAGGAAAATTTCTAAAAGTGTATTAAAGTAAGACTGATTTAATAAAAATGCTAACTAAAAATAAGCTCGGGAAATAAGTCTTAAAAGCTAAAAAATAAGCTACGGCTTATATTTTTAAAAGGAAAAAGAAAATGTGTATAAAGGAAAACTAAGGGGAAGTTTGTTTGGAAAAGACCCAAGGGCGCAGTTGGAAAGTGTGTGTGTAGTGTGAGACGTGTGTGTGCAAAGCTAGAGGACACAGGTTCGAATCCTGCCTCTAGCATTTTGCTATTTTTTCAAAACTTTTTGAACAAATTTGTAAAACAAATAAGAATAAGCAAATCTTATAAAAGAGACGTTTTGTAAAAGCTAGAAAATAAGCTAGAAAATGGGCTAAAAACACACAGAAAACAATAAACTACTTTTATGGAACTTTTTCAAAACTTAAGAAACTTAAAAACTGAAATAAGCTAAACTATGGCTAAATAAGTGTTAGATATTAGAAAAAGACTCGGTCACCCCATGTATTTTACTGTTTATTATAGCTCGTAGTTTTATAGTTAATGGTACGATTTTTGGTTAATGTCGGGTACTAATACTCGGTATATTGTATGTACTATATAAGTCTCTTCCAACTTTGGAAGAGGTAAGCTAGTCATTTATTTCTCTTTTCATAGAAACACTATTTCTCTCTCTAGAATATTCTCTCTAGTGTTTCTCTCTCTAGAAACTAGCCAAATCTAAGAATCGGCCCCGTGTTATGATATAGGATATACCACAATTGGTATCAGAGCTAATGGGATGATTAGATCGTGTG